>JAPMOQ010006408.1:441583-529294 GCA_026543055.1 Argiope trifasciata | reverse complement strand
ATAGTAATATCTAATTTTTATATTGATTTTAAAATATTGTAAACAAATTATTTTTACAAAACAAACTATATTACCTCAAAAAGTTTCAAAGGAAGGTATGTAAAATTATTGTACCACAGATGAAATTTTAGTTTTACTTTTAACATATATTAGTTCATTTTTTAATATTGAGATTCCTTTCAATTAAATATATTCACAAGGTATTTTTTACTTTAATTTCGAATTTAAATTATTGTAAAGAAATCAGTTTAAGGAAGTAAACTATTTACTTTAAGATATAATGAATATAGTGAAATGTGTTGTGTTATGCATGATTTTTTTTTTTTTTCGTTTTCAACTTTCACTGGCATATAAATGCAACTTGCCTTTATAGGCCAATTGTAATGTTCTGTTCGTTTCAAGGATGTTTGAAATTTATTTTTGGTATAATATTAAGAAGAATAATATTTTTAAAACTTTGAAATTATTTTAAGATTAACTGCTTTTGAAAGATAGGAACGATTCGTGCAACGGGGATATTCAAAAAAATTTCAGCCTGCCAAACTATTATTTTTTGTATTGCAATTATAAAACAATTAATGCTTGAAAATAGTATCCTACTCCCAGGTATCAAAAATTCAAAAATTATTCCTTTTTAACAAAATGTAATAAAGAAAATCTATTTAAAAAAAAGTTATTTCATAATTATTTCGAAAATTATTCTTTCTAATTTAATACATAAAAAATTATATTTTCTGTTTTAGATTAATGATAAAATGTAAATGTAGCTATTCAAATTTTATATACTGTTCGAATTCAGGCAACTTCTTTGTATGATATTTTCTTACTGCCAAGTGTTGAATTAGCGATTCTTTATAATATGAAGAAAAAGATTAAAAAAAGGAAAAATGGAATTGATGTTTAGTTTGACATAATAAAATTTTGAATCCACTTGACTATGCTTAGAATTTCATGAGATTTATTCAAATATTAGGTATCTGATCAATGATAAGGGCTGGTGACCAAATTTAAAGAATATAATATCATTTCAAATGAATAAATGCATTATATTAGGGTTAGACGCTTACAGTCTTAGAGTGATATTAAAGAAAAGAAAAATAATAACTTTTCAGTTTTATTGAATACTCCATTTTTGCTTTTTTTTTACTTTTTTGAAGTATACATAAGTAAAATATTGTAATAGTCAAACATTTTTGAGATAGATTTGGAAGGAGCTCCATGTTTCAGACGTTTATGTGTTGGATAGAAATATTCTTTTTTGGTATTTTGACTATCAATCTCTAAGCATGATACCTGAAAAATATTTTCAGCGAGTTGTGAAAAATTTAATATGTGGACTATATTGGATGTTTGTAGATTTCTATCAAATTTTGAGTGAAATCCAGTGAGAAAACATTTGTTTTTCCATAAAACGATGGCTTGAAAAAACGAAAGGAGGTAAACATAAAATATTTGGTACATTAAATTATCATCAATAGAATAGATTCGAATCAAATTTAAAAAAATTTCCAGTAAAGGTTGCATGTAAATTCAACTACTCAAAAAATAATTTGATTTAGTATGTGGTCTTGTGAATGACTTTGAAATTCTGTGACGAAATTTGATAATCAAAGATGCATAAAGACGTTGCGCAAAGTAAATAATCTGATTTCTGGTGCCTTTCTATTATAATCTTGACTGAGGAATCAATCGTTGAAATAATTGCTAAGGATCGCAATAGGCCATTCTTAACTATTGTATTCCAATGGCGTGCAGTTAGTAGTATACAGGTACCGAGTTGTTTTAGCTATAGTATAAAATACATAGATCTTGTGCGGGAGATTTGGTTCTGAAAATAAATATCTAAACATTCATGGCGCTTAAGAAGTTTCCCAAAGTAAATATTTATATCCGAAGTAGAAAGGGGGCATATTATTATTGCTATAAGAAAATTTTTGAGTCAACATTAGAGTTATTTAAATTAGTTAACAAGACCTGAAATTTCAGGAAATGAAAACTAAACTTTGATGGCAAGGCTTTTCCAGTTTGTAAGTAAAAATACGCTTAATAAAGAAAACAGAAAAGTATAACTGTAAAAACTAATTATTATTTAATACCCAGCGTATTGCTGCCACAAAAGAAATGATTTGGAAATATCATTTGAAATTTAAAATTAATGCTTTGCTTAATGAGGAATGATAGAAAGAATTATTTTTATTTTTTTATCGACAATGAATGCATTCATTGAAATTTAATGATATATAAAGAAGAAGCGCGTATAATATTTATTTTATTTTTTGATTTAATTAACCAAGGGATTCAAGGTAACCAATATATTTTTTTGTTGTTTTTCCGTCTTCAGCAAAAATATACATACTTCTTGGTTGTTCGACACATATTAATTCAGCAAACAGCTGACCATGTGAAAAGCATGTATTTTTCAGGTTTTGTTGGTCATCGAGAACTGCAATCGAATGGGAATCTTCAGTAGTTTGAAATCAAAAGTTATGTTGATGGGAATAATGGGAATACAAGGAATGAGCTCATCTTCTCCAATCGACATTCTGTTTAGAATAGTTGTCCACATATTTGCCCTTTGATTCTGATCTTCATGATCAGGAAGCATATAAACGTTGACTTTCGATTCCTGCCGCGTGTTGATCTTGAGATTCTTAAGAAATTTAATTTGGAATTCGAAAATGATTTCTTTATTACTCACTTGTTGTACCTAGCTTAATAGTAAAGCTGGAATTAGTTTTTTCTAAGTGCTGCCCTGGTAGATCTATTAATTGACTGACATTTTTTTTTTATATTTTTGCTGAAGCGATCAAGACGATATACATTTGTATAACCGATATATCGTTTCTCGATTCACTGAATAAATAGAAAAATTACTGTTTGCGATGGAAAGTTTCAATAATGTTTAACTTAACTGTATCGGCACCGATATTGTATATTGCATATTTGAGATAAACTCTCAATGATGCATTTTGCGGCAGAATAAAACATCGTGCAAGCCGAATCACAAAATCTTGTGTAGATGACTATTCATTAACTGAAAGAGAAAAAAATTAGCGCTTGCTCTAAACTTTTTCGATTTCATTTTACTCAAAATGATTACCATCAATCAAAATATTTTTATATTGTTTGATATATGTATGATAAAATCTAAATAGAATGCCTCGTTTGAGATTTGTTGTTTGTCTTCCGTCATTTTTCAATTTTAAAATGAAACTTTCGAGCATGAGAGAGCAATAATTTTAATCCTAACTGCTTGAATGGTACGACAGTGCATAGAGTTCGAACAAACAAAATTTCCTTTTTATATATTAGATATGATTACTACATATGTCTATAACATTCGCCGAGAATCAAGCAATGTTTTACCTTCTAATGAGGATTTTTTTTTTACTTTATTGAGGAAAAAAACAAAAATGATGCAAAGTTTTGTTGAAGTTCTTTTGAAAAAAATGTTTTGTTGATAGGTACAAGTGCAGCCATTTGAATTTTATTTGTATCAGAATGAAACAAATTGAGAATACTTTTTGGATCAAAGTTTTTATAACGTATTATGTATTGAAAATATTTTTTTTTACATTTCTCTAAAAATAAGATTAAAACCTGTGTTAGCTTCTAAGATTCTAAATACCAAGATAAAATATCTAAAGTTAATCGATTTTCTTCGTCAATATATTGAACGAATTATAACAACGATAATCTCTCATAATATGAATCTTTTTTAGTTGCTTTTTAAAAATAAAACAATAGAAATTTAAAATTCTAGAACAATAAGAGACTAAAAATAATAACAAAATATAAATTTTTATACATTTCAAACAACATCATAAACGAAGAAGAAAAATAGACGAAGTACAAATGATATTGACAAATATATAAAACTAAAAATTTTATTGCAATTTTATTGTAAAAGTTGTTGATTTCACAGACACAAGATATTATATTATGCAATTTAATAAAACTTGTTTTATATTTTGTCACTATTTACAAATTTTCTTTCAGCGGAATTTATCACTTTAATTAGATATGAAATTTTTAAAATTCATTTTGACATTTGAGAGGCACGCACAGTGAGAATTTTTGGAAGATCGCAATAACAGTGCCAAAATCACATATAGTTTTTTCTTTTGTTTGACTTAGATGTACAACTCTTTTAATACTATTCAATACAATTTCGAATGTTTCACATTCAAATAAAATAATTTGAATGAATATTGTGGTACTTTATCGTTCCTATAAAGTTAGGAACGCTCTAAATTTATGGGATTTGAACAAAGAGAAAGAAAACTACAAACCTCTGTAAAGGTCATTACATTGAAATGATATTCAATTAAAAACATCTCTTTTAACATGACCAGGTTTAAAGCCTAATCTATAATTTGCATGTTGATCGATGGTGAAATATCAACTGACCAAATCAAGCAGCATTCTTTTAGATAGAAAGATGCAAACATAAATTTCAGAATGAACAAAAAATTTCGAAAGTGAATACAATTAAATTTCTATGTGGCTTTTAAAAAACATTTTTCTTTGTGTCATTTACACAATTAATATACATCCACATTGCTAAATGTTAAATAATTTAAGCACATATATCGCTTAAAATCACATAATCACTATCGTTTAAAATTATACAGCATTATTGTTATATAATCAATAGTAAAATTAATTAATCACATCTGTAGTCGAATTGTATTTCAGTATTTTAGTCAAGAATTTCAAGTATTCTTTAAGATTTTAAACACTTTGAAATAATAGTTTTGTATACGACATTACTTCAAGTTTTTATCAGAGTATAATAAGAACCTATAATGAATTATATCTTGCAAAAATTCAAAAGATTTATAAAGAGAGATAAAATTTAATTCATTTTTCGAGTAAACCATATCGTTTCTTTTTTTCCTGAATGATAAAATTGACCATCATATTTTGCGTATAAAGTTTATTCTTTTTCTTTTTACATTTTTAAAATGAATAGTTAAGAATTGTAAGGAGTTATGGTAGAAACGGCAATCTGCTTTACTGAATTTTTACAAGAATTTTATAAGAAGTTTCTTTAACACTTAATTGAAGAGGCAAAATTTTACGACTTAACTATGGATTGCGGTATACGAATCGCTTTTAATTTACTGTCAAATTAAATTTTCTAATGAATATATTAGAATTAAAAATTACCAGTATATTTTGCAAATATTTTCCTTGATACATAGATATATTTTGGAAAAATTTCAAAATATATTATCAGTGAAAAAGTAAATGCATTGGAACAAGCATTTTCTTCTCAAATTACATGTTACAATGAATAATATTCTTGAAAAAGGCATATTGCTTTTTAAACCATATTTATTTTTCCCAGAATATAAAGGTATAAAAGAAAACAATATAATGTAAAATTCAACAATTGTATAAAAAATATTTTTAAAAAATTGAAAATGGATAAAATTCACATTTTTTATTGGCTTCGATTACTATCATAGCAATGTTTTCTAGGGCCTTTCAGACATAAGAACTAGTATAAAAAACAACCAATAAATTCTATATATATTTCTCATGGTATACTAATATCTTTAAAAAAAAGTCAAAATACATTATCAGTAGAAAAATTAATAATATTGGAGCGTACATATCAGAAACAATTGAATTCGCACTATAATCGAATAACTCTTCTGTACAATTTTCCTCATTCTTAAATTCACTTTCTACTTTATTTAAAAGCCTCTAGAAAACTTCTTCATAATAGGATAGGTAAATTGTATGATATGCCGTGGTCGAAGTTTGAGCTCCATCTCCTAAGCCTTGTTTATCATTGAGACACTAATTGTTTTAGAGATGTCTCTCGGAGAAATAATTAACTTTTTTTTTTTCAAAAAGCCTAATTTTTTGGAAAAAGTACACGTGTATTGAAGGTTATGAAACAGGAAGTTACAGGTTCAATTCATTTAAGTGAACTTAAAATGAAGTAAGATGATTGAACACCCATCACTTAAAGTTTCAAAGATTTCAGGTCCCCAGTCCAGTTAAACTTACCAGTGTGATATAAACATCATGAGTATTTCAGATTAGACCAAACCTCCACTAAAGACAATCCAATTATTGAAGACTTTTCTAAGTCAAGAAGCTTTCCTCACAGGTGAAAAACGATTATTTTTCGAGAATTGCAAGAAAATAATGATGTAAGTAAATAAGTTCTGAAATGAATATTTCTGATTCATGAAAATAACCACTTATATATATAATCAAAAGATTACTGAAGCATCAGAAATAATATACTTCATACGATTTTAACTGTTAATCTGTAAAATAGCTGCAAATGGAGTAAAGATTTAGTTTAAATACCTCTTGATTAATGGACAAAACACGAATCATTCCAAAATCAACCATGCATTTATTTATGATTTTATGTAGATTTGCACATATCAAAGTAGTCCATGATACCTTAGGAATGAACATGCATACTCATTTGTCCTAAAATTCTGTTTCCCTTAGGATTGAGATTTGAAATGCCAGACGAGAAGGAAGGAAATTCACATCGAAGCTTAAGAACAGCCCAAACAATAATATCCTGAGGCAATCTCAGTAAGGGAATATTTGATGACAACCGAGTATTTATAGAAGAGAAATATATTTTGAAGGAAGTAAATCCCATTAAAATCTACTTTTAAGAATTGAATTATTAAAAAACTCTTCAACGAAATTTCTAACATTTTGGGAAACCACATGCATTTTAGAATTTTTCAAAATAAAATCTAATTTGTGTAACTAAGGTTTGAAAATTTTTAAGAAAGTTTTTTTTTCTTATTTAAATGTTTCCCTTGATACAAAGGTTCTACCATGTTTTTTTCTGGCAAAGAGATTTATATATTCATGCAATGCATCTATTTCCATTGTATGCATTGTATAAATATATAAGACATGGCTATAAAAAGACCGAAATATAAATTAATTAAAATTATGTTTGGCAATGAAATAATATTAAAAAATCTTTAAAAATGGTTAATTTTATATATAAAATTAATACAAATTTTAAAGCAATTTAAAGATCTTACTAAACAAAGTGAAATGTCTCAAAAATGTAATACAAAGTTGATATTATTACATAAATATAACTATTATTTAATTTTATATTTAAAACATGAGAAATACAAAATATTTATTTCCATTGTAAGCAAAAATCATTAAATTGCGTTTGATTTTTAAAAAATATAACTGGGTTTCCTAATAGTTTTCGAATATTTTAAAAAATACAAAAAATTAAATTAACTTCTATGAAAATAGTAATTAGTATATATTTCAGACCTGAAATTTTACAATATATTATATTATAATTTATTTTAATATTTTGAAGGTTAATTGTTATTATATTAATTAACAGTCAATTTAATTACATTCTCGTTTCAAAAAAGTGGTGGTAATCTTGCTGGTGGGTGGGTGTGACGATTACAATTTTTAATCCGGCAATATGGAATTTTTTGAACCTGATTTTTATCAACTTTTTTAAACTGTAGTGTTTAATTGTGACAAACTTTTGTTTCGCTCACACTTTTTTTTAAGTTTTAGTTCTTGAATAAAATTCTTTTTTATTCATAAATTCTTATTTTATGTGGTATTTGCAATGAAAAAAAGAGAATAATTTCAAAAAAAGAGATAAGGCAGACGTTTATCATACGGATAAATGCCATTCTCATTTAAATATCCTTCGAATTCTGAATTTTGCTGTATTATATTATTCTTTGTTTTATGTGAGTACCCAATTCTTCACCTCTAATAATGTGTTGGACATGAATATATGGACATGAAAGGAACTTATATGGAACTTATCATTTGAATAATGCTGATTCGTATTTCAAATCTAACATCTACAGAATGAAAGCAAATGAAACATGTTCAATTATTGCACAGCCTCTGCGTACAAATTTTAACAATTATAAGAAATATTGAATAGAAGAGAGTAAACGCTAAAGTGATAAAATGCATTCTAATGTGGGATATGTAGAGCTAGATACCTGTACCAATAATATATAAAGAAGATATGTTTCGAATTTCGTTCACCAGTCAGTTTGTCTTTATGAATAATGTATCTACAGATAGATAGTCAGAAAATGAGAATAAAATACGGCTTACTAGAATCGAATACTTCTTTCCAAAATTGAATTAATGAAAAAAATAGTAGCAAAATATGAGAACAAGAGAAACTTATTTCTTTAAGGGTTGGTTGGGTCTTCTTAAATTTTTGAAATTTTATTTAGTTAAGACATGAAAAAGATATGAATTTTCAAAAATTTCTAATGAATATGTTTTATAAAAAAAATATAATAAATACAGTGATCTCTCATATACGGTCACGAGGGACAGCGAAATAAACGCGCATAAACGAAAAGCCATAAAATTGAGCTTAAAAATACTCTTCCAAAGCACTTTTAGTGATGGAACGATTTTCTTCGATATTTTTTGTAACGTCTATTTTAAATAAAAAACACAATTCAGTTTTTTTGTTATTTTGAAATTATCTAACAAAACCGAATACTCTAAATGGCAGTGGAGAAAAGGCGGCCGTTCCAAACCGAGGTTGGTTTGGTTTCCGAAGTACTTTCTCTTTAATTGCCACAAATTAGATGCACTTTAGTGTATGAAGAATTTGAAATAAATGCTGAAATATATTAAACCAATAATGTAATTTATGATGCATTTTAACTTTTACTTTCAAAAATACGTGAGAACTAATTCTCGAGACAGAGCCTTACATTCCCTGCCAGCTTTGAGATGAAACGTTTATTTTTCTTCCTTTTCTAAAGCAGCGTAACGTCAAGGGGTGACGTAACTTTTCTTCCATCTGGTTAAAGAATCAATTTCACCTATCTCCGATAATAGAACTTGACGTCATATCTGTTGTTTGCTTCTCTGCGGGACTTGATGCGAAAGTAATATGCTGATAATGTTTAAGGGTCGTTTTAGTTATTTTTTTCGACGCGCATAGGTGAGAGGTGCCTTTTTTAATGCCGCACATAAATGAATAATGTTTATCATTGTTTTCCTATAAACTCTGATATGGCCCCCGCGAAAGAATGCTAAAAAAAAGAGAGCGTCTATAAGTGAAAGATCACTGTATGCTCCGTTATAATTGTCTTAATTAATAAGGAAATATAAAAGCATATTTTTTTGAAAATGCATGTATGCACCACAAATTAATGAATGGGTTTAGTTAATTTCTTTGAATTTCACCAAATACATTTTCTTTCAACATTCCACTGGTGCTAATTGTACTAATAAAAACAAAAAAAATTCCAAGTACCTTTAATCAAGTTTTAATTTTATCAGAAACTATTATATAAAATATTTATTTCTAGTCTTTAAATGCATCCTTTATATTAATTTAAATTTAAAAGAATTTAAGTTTGTTTGTTTGTCTTTAAATTTAGGTGATGATCCATTTTTTTCTCTCTTTTTTCTTTTTTTGAATATAGGACGAATATTTACACTCACACATTTAGAAGAAAATTCATTAAAGCTTATTATGAGGAGTATGATGTGGATTGAGAAAGGAAATTAGTTTCAAAGCAGCAATAACATAATCTATTTCCCTTCATTAAGAACACTAACATATTTGAAAAAAATCCTTTATTTAATTAAAAAAATACCTTTCTGTAATTAAGTACTGGTATAGAATGGTTCTGTTAAACTTTCTTATACAAATTTTATATCTTTTAATTAAACATCTTTCTAATCTTTTTATCCAGTTTTATATTTCAAACAAGAGTTATGTTACATATAGAGATAATCACACATAATATTCTATTGATGTAAGATAACCTTTACAGCGGAGTATTGAAGTTACTAATTAGAGCACTGATTCTCAACCTGTGGGGCGGCCCCTTTAGGGGGACGAGAGCACACTAATGGGGGGAGCGAACATATCTAAGAGAAAATGTTATTTAAAAAATTGATTAAGTGACTAAAAGGAAAGAACACACACACATACAAAACAAAATACATTTCGGCATATTTGATAATTAACTTATCAAATTAAAACAACTTACTGAATTAAAAACAAATTTAATAATTATTAGTGACTTCCTTGGGCCTGTTTTACAGGACAAAGTTTTTAGAAGGAGGGTTTAATATTAGAAATAGACACGCTCAATTCTTTTTCTATATTTAGCTGAGATCTACATTTTGTCTTCAAAGAAGACACCGCAGAAAATCCAGTTTCACAAAGGTAAGATGTTGAAAATGGTAGTAGAATGTGAAATGCCCTTGTTTTTAGTGCAGAAAACCCATCATTCACTCCTGCCCAAAATTCAAAGAGTGATTTTTTACTAAATTGTCTTTTGGTTTCGCCACTTGCCGTGAAGGCTATGAAGGTTTCTTCCTCTTCAATTGAGAGACCTTCGGGAGTATTTTGAAATGGATCCCTCACCCACTTGTAACTTGATATCAGTTTGGCGTCAGCAAGAAAGTACTTTTTAAAATTCTTTGCTAGCATTGCTAAAGGATTTTCAATGGTTACAAAAACAACTTTTACATGTTGTTCTTCAGCCTTGTAAGTTTTAATACAATCATTCAAATTTGCAAACATTGTTAAGTTTTCTTGCTTTAAATTTCTGCTCCACAGTTCCAATTTCCTACAAAAAGCATTAACTTTATCACTCGTATCCAATATATGTGTATTTACTCCTTGCAGTTGAACATAGGCAATGAAATAAGCATCTTTATTACTATCCGATGCCTCATCTAGTTGTATTGAAAACAATTTGTCACGTAACTTCGACAAAAGCTGACATTCTACATCTTCAGCTATATCAGCAATTCGACGGACAATAGTATCATTTGAAAGAGGTATAGCCTGCAATTGTTTTTCCAAATTATCTCCAAACATAATTTCTACAATCTCAATTGCGGCTTGCAAAATAAGCTCTTCACCAATGGTGTGAGACTTTTTACATCTGGCTATTTTTTTATGAAACTTTGAAAGAGGAAATTAAAGCTTTTTAATTAACAGACAAAGTCTTTTTTAAACAATGATTTTTGCTTTTCATATAATTTTAATTTTAATTCAAATAATTCTCTGGGTTTGTTTACGTACTCACTATGAAGCGTTTTCAAATGTCGTTTAAGTTTATTTTTCATGCTGTATGCCGCCAAAATTTTTTAGCAAATGATACACTGGGGCTTTTCTCCTTTATTTACTTCAATACTAGTGAGCCCAAACTTTAAGTATTCTTGAGAACATTTTCTTGGTTTTATTTTCGGAATCACGCTCGTCTGTGTACATGTTGCTGCTTTTCTATCGTCTAATGCTCGCTTACTCCCGCTTAAAAATTTATCGATGATTATGCCTAAGTCTGCTGCCGTGAATATTTAATACGGTGAATTGCTATTACACGAAAATATCTATAACATACACATTCAGAATAGATTCAATAGCGATAGAAGGATCGACTCGAATGAGATTGTCTAGAATTGAAATTGGCGTCATAGAACTTTCTCCTTCTCCATTTGAGAAAACATTTGTTCACATCTGCGCAACCTTCTAACTTAACAGTTAAGCTGACCAGGCAAATTGAAACTTCTCTCGAAACCGTGAGAGTGCCCGACATGCGGGACGCAAGAGCAATAAAAAGGCATAGGATTCTTGTTTCCTCAATGCTGAGGACCGGTGTTGCAAAATGTCAATAAATTTCCGTATTCTTGATAATTTGTAAAGCTTAAAATTAAGGTTGTAGTGTAGGTTTAGTGCCAAAATACTCAAAATACATTATTATTGTATACATTTTATTGCATGCGGTGGGGGGGCGATGAAAATTATGATTGAAAATTGGGCCGTGAATACTAAAAGGCTGAGAAACACTGGATTAGAGTAAAGAGCAGATGCCAACCAGAAAAAACTTCAACAGATTTATAAAGTTTTAATCAAAAGTGTCTTCATTCTTACAGAATTATACTAAATATAAGTCCTGTTTACAGGGGGACAAAAAACTTTTTAGTAATAATTTTCAATTTTAAGAGAATCAAAATAATCAGGTTCATAAAATAATTTTCTGGGTGCTAGAATAATCAAATTGCGAAGTATTTAAAATATTAATAGATGGCAAGAGGATCACAACTGGCACAGATTTTAATGATTAATATTCTCCTAAAATTTTAACTAGCTTTATATATGCAATGGCAAAATCTCGTAAAGAGCACCTGTGTCTCAGAATCATTAATAAGGAGTATTTTAACTTGTAGATGTGGTTTCTTTTAGTTGTGATACATTATTTGCAGTCTGATAATTTCTTTTTTCCTCGAAAGTTGTTATAATTTATAAAGGTATCAATATTCAAATGAAATATACCTTACATTGAATGCTAATATACTTATAGAATGTTTATGACTTTATTTACATCATATTTACAATTTGGTATAATTTCAAGGAAATATTTATATTTTTGAAGAAAAAAGATTATAATGAAAAAAGATAGATATTGATCTAGACAACACGATGTTGACATTTATCGAAAGCTGCTGTTGAATATGAAATCACTGTCTGAAACAAAAACAAAAAGATATTTCTGGTTATTTTGTGTAACACTGACCATTTATGAGAAATATTCATGCAAAACTTATCAAAATATTTAAAGCGCAGTCTTTTTATTTTCAGATCATTTGGATAATTTGTGCATCAGCTTGGCAGTGCCTTTGATCCCTTCATAGCTAATTTTACAAAGATTTGAGAAATAAGGATTAACCCACTAACAGTTCATCCCGCGATTTCCACAGGCAACTCAAATGTAACTAAATCTGCTCATCCAACGTCTTCCGAAGGCATGTGTTTTTCTTTCTTTATTAAAGAGCTCATACATTTTTTCACATTTAACCGTTGTAATAAATTATATGCAGTATATTAGACGTTCAGTTTACGTTTTGGACAACACATGTTGTTAGTTACCCACTAAAGTGCGACATTTGAAGGCAGCTGTAAAACCACTTGCCTAATACCAACTCAAAAACTTCTCTTTTTGCCGCTTTGTTCTTACAGAAATGGCTGCTAGAAAACATTCAGAAATTCACAGAGAATATTTTACTAATGACTTATCAGATTCTGAAAGCAATTTTAGTTTCGATAGCTGTAGCGATAGTGATACAGATTTTTCTGACTGTTCCTCAAATCGGGATGACTCTGATCATGGTTCAATAAACTTGTTAAGTGCTAGGCAGTGGTACAAAACTAATATGAAGAATATTCCTCCTCCTCCTTAATACATTTTATTTTTATATTATGCAATAAATAGAAATTAACAGTAATTAAATTGAAAATTTTTTAAAACTTTTTATTGGTGATAACATCTGAAATTGGTTTTTCCAGCATTTTCTTATAAAAAATCTATAAAAAAACATTTTATTATTTTTATACTTATAAAAGTAATAAAACATACATAATATAAAAAATAGTTCCTAGACAGAAGAAAATGCATTTTTCAATTCTCCAATATGTATAGTTTTAAAATATGATATATAAATATATATGCTGAAAATCTTAACGAATTTCGAATACCAAGTGGTATAGCCGTATAATAATATGACAATACAAATGAAAGTAGAATTACTAAAATTGTGATGAAACAATTACAATTCCATCTTATTGCTTTGAATAACTGTCATTTTATATGTAGTGTTTCAAACTTTCTTTTGTTCATGAAGTAAGGACGTGTGTTTGTAATACCAATAAAATATCGATGAATTTAAAATTTTCTGAAAAAAATAACAGTAAAGTATCATGGATTTATAACAAACATTATACTTTTATGTTAAATATATATATATCTGTAAGTATTCAAACTGATATGTAATACTAGAAACCAGTTGTATGAACATTTTAGTAAATCAGCAGACAGAGTAAGTAATATATTTATTTAAAATAAAATATAAATTTATCAAACCAATAATTCAGTATCAATTTCTGTCTCGTATGAAACAGCATGACTTCCAAATATATGATCAATGTCTGCCTGTCCTCCTCCATCCTCAATATTTGCAAAAAATCAAGAAAATACTGCTTCGCAGTGCATTGTCTACGGGGAGTCTGGCTATCGAGGTCACCAATTTTCGATGTAGTGATTTAAAACTTTTTTCATATCTAAATTCATGATCTCCATACATTTCAACAATAATCGTATATTTTCTATTATCTCCATCTTCTATAAACGAATAACCACGATATCATTTTATATTCTCTCTTAGCGAATGATTTGTGACATTTTTTTTTAATCTTTACTGACTGATGACTTTGTGAAATTTTAATTTTCCATTAAACCTCACGAATTTATATCCATCCAAAATGGTAACCAGATCTTATTCACCATCTAATTTTGTAAAAGAATGAGTAAAAAAACGCCATAATAACATCATTACTTTTTATATTGTCTATTGGGATATCACTCGAATGAGTTCATGAAACAAAACCATTTAATAATTTCCAAAATATGAATTACATATGAAAACTTCGGATCCATTTATATGTTATCAGTAGATCATGCGCTCTTCACTCTCTCTTCATTGCGAGAGATAAAGCAAAAGTAAATTTCTCAATTCAAATGAACAATTACAACAACTGGACAGATTTTTTTTGTCAAATCAAAAATTCTACTACTACTACTACACACACACACACACATACACACACACACACACACACATATATATATATATATATATATATATACAGATTTGACAAAAAATAATGGCAAAATCTGTTCAGTTACAAAGATATGGGAGAAATTAGTATTGAAAAGTAACACTCTCTAATTTTCTTCGCTGGTATATTTAATTGAAAATTTTGTTTAGTTTAGTGAAGTTTTTTGAATAAAACTAAAAACAAAATCTCTAAAATGTTTAATCGAATATTAAAAAATTAATTGTAAGAATTGTAAGCATTGCTAAATGACGCCTTGTAAGTATTTTTTAACGCTTAAAAATTTTTAAAAACTATAAATTTTATCTATTGTCTTAAGCTTCTCTAGTTTCTACACGTGTAAAATAATTATATAATTTTTAAACTTATACAGCTTAGATGATGCAAAAATTCTCGAAACGGAAGTTAAGTTTGCGTAATTAAACTTATTTGCTCAAAAGAACAACCTTCTTCAAAACTTCATTAATTAGCTTAATTTATTTCAGATTTGTCTGCTTCCAATCACTCACATGAGATGATTAAAGTTCTAAAATCTTTAGATTTAAAAATAAACGTTTATTGTCTATCTATCACTATAATAGTAATACATTAATTTAAGTCATCAATTTATCTTACGTTAAGAGATTTCAAACGCAGAGGAAAATTTTCTTTCTGTTTTTGAATTGCAATTATTTATAGTTCAAGAATAGGAACTAATTTAATTTAAAATATACTGAAACAGTATTCTTGAGTTTAATTTTGATTTGCTCAGTAATATAAACAAATTAATTTAATCAACCAAATTATTTTAAGGGATTTTCATGATAGACTGCCAAGGAAATTGTGAGCTTCATGTTAATTTAAAACATGTACTTTTGAAGATTCCAAGTATAATTTTATTCAGTAATTAATAAGCAAGAATAGAATTAAATTTTTATAGGAATTGGTATAAAAGGAGCATTTAAAATAACACCTTACTCAAACATAAGTCAGACAAGCAAAACAGAGGCAAAAATTTTAAACTTTGCTAAATGACACTTTGTAAGCATTTCCATTAATAGTGGTTGTAAGCATTTCAGTGGTTGGTGGTGGGCATTAATATATGGATACGTTTTTGTATAAGTAAGATCTTCTTTTTCCGTTTGCGGGGGGCTCGGCTTCATGGTTTTAAGCTCCCGACTCCTGAGACGTATGGTTTCAGATTCGAAACCTGATTCCGCCGAAGAACCATCGTGTAAGGATTCTGTTGCACGTTAAATTCGTCAGATTAAACATTCTCCCATTGGTGTGGTGTGGAGAGGGGTGGCTGAAGAGTCCTCCACATCTAGCCGTAGTTCAAAATTAATAGGTCCGTCCCAAAATAATCCTAATATTACTTTACAATGGGGCGTTAATACAACTAAACTAGTTCCATTCTTTTTGGAACAGCATTATTGTGGGATTAAGATGTGTATTGTTTCCTATATTATATGTGCATCCTATTGTCGAGCTTCATTCGTCAATAGGGTTAAGGTCTAAAAAAGAAGGTTCGCCAGTGCTGCAGCTACAACCTTCAAATCTTTATCATAATTTTCCATCTATATCATCACAGGGATATTTTCATGCTCAAAGATACCAATGCAGATTGGATTTGAATTTCCAACTTCATTAGTTATGATATTATTTTAGTTTATGCAAATAAGATAATGAGAAAATTATTCAAAATATCAATATTTTCATTTTGTAAAAATGATAGAACCAAATATAAAATATTACTTCATATTATGCAATACCTTAATAAAATATCAGTTAAAATATTTTAAGCATTAAAATTTTTACGGTATTCAAACAAATTAATTTAACCTTTTATGTAATGGTGATGATGACATTTAACTTTTCATATACTAAAAACTTATTTATATTTGTCTATTATATTATTTGTTATGAACAAATTCACAAAATTCAATATAATATTTTAAATTTCAAAATTATTAAAATAATTATGAATTTGCTTTTACATTTATGTTTATTAAAATAAATTTCATAGTAAGGATATATTTATTTACGTAAGCGTTAACAATCTATTAGGTATTAATGCTAATTATATTTTTTTCACCTACATAAGATTGATACTGCTTCGGCAGTCAATAAGTAAGATACGGTAACTTTAACATTTGATTTGAATATGTGTTCATTAATTCTGAATTATTAGAAAGATTTCAGATAACATTTTGTAATATTTTATAACAGAAGTAATGTTTCAAGGATAAAATAGGAAAACAATTTCATCTAATATTTGGTATTAAATAGTTTTCAATAAAACATATACTTAAATGTTTATCAACATACCAGCTTCTACAAACATTTTTTTAAATGTTGCCTACCATTTCTTGAGGGTAAAAAATATTGCCAAACTTACAAATGAAGCCAAAAATCTTACAGTAAATAAAATGTAAAAGAGCCATCCAGTAGATTATATTTATATAACGAATCTTATCTTATATATCAAATGAACTACATCAAGTTTCGGATTTGTTCAACAAGAGGCTTAAAGAAAGAAATATTCTACATAATATTTTTACGATCAATAAATACAAGATATGAAGAATATATGTAAAGAAAATCAAAAACAATCATTTACATTATAGGGATATTATATTACTATTCGTGTGTGAAAGATATAATAAGCAGTAAAATTAATACTAAAAAATAAAATTCTTAAAAATTACTCTGAAAGATCAATGATATTAATATCAATGTTTGATAGATAATTTCTTTTCGAATAAAGTAGTAAGAAAAAGTTATGTTAAAAAGTTGAAAGTTAAAATTATAAATTCGAAATTCTAATATATCAAAATGAATTTGTTTGTTTGTACCTTATGTACTGCCATACCATTAAACCGATTGCGATGAAACTTGATCAACTGTTTGCTTGCATCTGTACGAAGGTTAAACTGGTAATTGTCAAAAAACAATTAGAAAGGGGCAAATAACACATGTCCTGATTTATCAGTTCAGTCAGTAAAAATAAACTTCTGAAGGAAACGATGAATGACAGAAATAAAGCAGATCATTACAGCACCTCCATCTTGCATTCTTACGCCACTAGGCACAGTATTTTGGTGCTGAAAATCTAAAAAGGCGAAATAGTTCAGCACTGATTCATAACCAGCTCTGGTTACATTTACAGACCTTGAACAGTAACTTCTTCAAGAAAACAAGAATATGAAGACATTATAAAGTTGCACTACAAAGTCACTTTTGGTTTTCGTAATGGAGTGCGATCATATTATTGGACACTAAAAGAACAAGGTTCAAGTAATGATCAGAACCACTCAGTGGAAATAAGCGTGGCATATCTATAGAATGTTAGATTAGCTATTCAGGCGCTACATTGAATTAATAATTCATAAAAACAACTCCAAACATTACTCGTAATTATCTATATACAGCATTTCACTGTGCTGATCATTATGAATATGTGCAAAGTACGACTGCAGAGGTTTACACATCATAAAATATAGACAATAAGCATGTATGGAAATTAATCTCCGTTTAAAACTCGAGGCAACTGCAGAAGAATCGTTCATAACACCATCTATACAACGAATTTCTTTAAATTAGAATATCAAGTCTTATACAGTTTACATTGAACATGAGATGGATTTTTCGATAACGTTAAAAAATGTATTTGCTAAATTACTAAATAATATTAAATTATTTATGATTAACAAATGCATTTGTGATGTGTGTCCCTTTGTGTACAAAAAAAACCTTTTAAGCATACCTAAGTTATTTATTACTTAAGCACGGATGATTAAAATCCAAATGAGAGTGAAACGCTCGCTTTGATGGGTTTGCGGCAAAAGAGTTTTTCTCAGAATCCTCATAGAATTTCTGAGAATGATTTTACTGAACAGCTATCAGTTACGGAGATACATAATTTGTATAACAAATATATTTTGTACCGTTGAGATTTCTCTTTTCCTGGAAGATAAACTTTAGCTTTCCACTACTCTGAATAATTAAATTAAGATAGTCCTAAAAATAAATTGTTTAAACACTGGTTTGAGATCAGATATTGGTTACTTTTAAAGAATATTATAAAATTAAAAGAAACTTTTCACAAAATTTATAGTAGTTTCAATGAAGCATCTTTCAGGGCATTTAAAAAGCATTTAAAAAATATTTTATCTAATTATGCTCTTTCCTGACCTGAGTTTGATAAAATTCTATAATCTAAATTATCATTCTCAGACAGTCAGTCTCAGAATATATTGAACAATAAAATTAATTATGAAATAAAAGTAAATTAGAAGTCAAAATCATTTCTCCATTTAAAAATAGAAATTTATTTAGTAATTCATTGCGTCTTGTTTACCTTCCTTGTATTAATTATCTGAATTAACATAAAAATTCAAAAAGTGTTGTGATAAGCACAGTTTTCTCTATCAGCTATTCTTATAATACAACCGAGAGTTTCCAGTAATTTTAATATCTACTTTCTAATGTCCATTACAAAAGTTAATTGGGCATTTTTTTTAAAAAAATACTCTCAAGGATTAATCTGCTTCTCTTATCTTTATGTCTTTTGGAATGTTATTTACAAATTGACAGTTATACGAGAAAAAAATATTTATTTATAAGAAAATAGAGTAAGTTCGGCATTCACTTTTATGTTAATCTATAGAGAGAGAAATCATGTTATTATTTGTGAAACGAGTATAACAATAATGAAAAATATTTTATTCAATATATATAGGTTTTTTTGCTGAATATATTCATATTTCCTATAATATGAAAAAGAGACATGCCTACTTCATCGAAACGGGAGTAAACAGGAGAATATTTTGTCAAAGCTAATATTAATATGCATTTATTTGCAATATGAATGCGAAATGTGATACTCCATATATATTTTCATATAATAAATTTTAATTTAAACTTAAAAATGAAAGTTGATTTATGGGTTTCTCTATTAAACGAAAGACATTTTTCAAAGTACTAAAATAAATGAATTTCGTGTGATGTTAAAGTCCAAGCCACGATTATGCACATCATTACAAAATAGTTAAAAGTGTTCCTTTTATATCAGTCTTAGCGCAAAAGTTGGTGATCTTGGCCATGAAATCCAGATTTTGAAAAGCTATCTAACCCAATTTTACAAAACAGATCTTAAGATAATAAATACGACAGATGGCAGGAGAAATCCTTCAAGTTATGGACGCAGATGTGGAGCGATTTATGAGCCTGGCTTACGCCAAATGCCTTCTAAATATTTGGGAAAGCCCAGCAGCACAATATTTCGTCCATGCCATTAGAAACGAATACATGTAGTGTGCAACTAGTCTAATGGATGCAAAAGATCTAAAATCATCTCTAGCTTATAGCATGAAATATAAAGCTGCAAAAACTTTTTCCAAGAGTCACAGGCATGTCAGACCGATTTTCAAGATGACAATGGCAAGACGTGATAAGAAGTTTAAATCCCACAGCAATATGCTGGAAAAATTACTGAACAACCATAATGATGAAAAGAAGAATACCCCTCTCCGAAGAAGGGGCAACAAGAAGGGGCAGTTACAGAGAAAGTGCCTGGTGGTTATTTCCAACCAAGGAAGTTAACTCATGGCCATCTTGAGAGGCGAAGGCTGCGTTTTCGGAATGAAGCCCCTGAAAAAGGACCAAGAGCTTCTGCTCTTGGTGGAAATAAAAATGGGACTCTACATCGGAGACATTCAATGTATGATGTTGGTAGATATGGGAACAAATATCACACTTTTAAGACTTGACTCGGAAACGACTGCTACAGGTGGAAATGCGCAAATACAAGGAAAACTTGATGCATCCATTGAATTGGGACTTCCGATATTTCCGTGAAAGCTTCAACCATAACAACGATGAATCCCTGGTCTGAAAGTCAGATACAAAAAGCACAGTTGGAAGATACCGCTATTAAGGCAATTGTGAAAAAGAAACTAATTTCGGTGAGTCGATCATCTTGGCAAGAAATCTCTCCGGAAAACACAGCAATGAAACGATACTAGACACTTTGGGATTCTTTACATCTAAAAGACAATGTTTTATACCGACAGTGGGCGAGTGATCATGAAGCCTTCGGTATAGGGCAATTAATTCTCCCAAAGAGTAGAATTTCAAAAGTTTTGAGAGAGACAGCCCAAGTGGAGGGCATTTTGTAGTCATGAAAACTTTGAATAAAAATAGTGAACGATTTTATTGGGATTGACTTCGCGCTGACATTGAAAAAGGGTGTAGGGAATGTAATGCTTATGGATCCCGAAAAGGACCTAAAATAAGAACCATAGGTAAGTTGCAGCCTTATAATGTGGGTGTACCATTTGAAAGAATGGCTTTGGAAAAACTCTACGACCTATTCTTGTAATGATAAAGGGCAATAAGTGTGTCTTAGTGTTAATGGATTATTTTACCAAATGTCCCAAAGCAACTCCCATTCCAGATCAGGAGGCTTTAATGTTATGTTATGCCTAGCCTTTTGCATTCTAATCAAAGAACAAATTTTACTTCCTCGCTTTCTACTGAACTTTGCAAACTCTTCGGAATTGAGAAGACTCGAACGACAGTGTTGCATTCCGAGTCTGACAGAATGGTAAAAAAATTTAATCAAACAATTTTAAATAATCTTTTTAATAATCGAAAAGATAGAATGATTGGGATATACATCTTTCATTCTTTCTCTTTGCTTATAGGAGCGCAGAACATGAGGCGACCAAATTCATTCCAGCAGAATTGCTTTTTGGTCGAAGGCTGCGATTATCCTGTGATATCCACTTTAGACGACAAAATGAAAGGCCTTCCTCGCCGAATGAGTATATGAAAAATGTAGAGGAACGTTTGGAAAGCATTTTAAAAGCATTTTTTGGACTGTATTAAACGTTTTAATGCTTTCGTTAGAGAGTGAATTAAACTGATCAGTGAACAAATGAAGACTTGTTACAACTCCACAGTGACTGATTAACAATTTAAGGAGCGTGATCTAATGTGGATGTATATCCCAAAGCGATGGAGAGATATGAATCCGAAGTTACAATATAATTGGAAAGAGTCTTATACTATTCTCAAGAGATTAAGCGATATCGTCTAAAGAGTACGGAGGTCGTCGAATGCCAAACCGTAGGTCATCCAAAATAACCGTCTGACTCCGACCGGCCCACTGATCATAGTTCTATGTAATGAGACTGCCCCAGTCATGCAGTCTTTGAAAAAGGAAGCAGTATTAGAAAATGGTAAAACGTATCCTTTTCAGGGCAATCTTTGGGACAAAAGTAGGCGGCGAACATTTGGCAACCATGGCGATAAATGTTAGCGACCTTGTCAACAAAAGGCCTTTTTAGAGGAATCCAGATAATTGCATTTTATTAACTGAGACAAGTTTTAACCAGAAGCTTGGAGAGCTTTCTTCTAAAGATTACATCACTTCCTGTGGAAAGACTGCAACAAGCAACTACTCACGCCTAAGGATAGTTGGAGTTTTGGACAGCAGGCAAGCTCTTGAGCTAGCGATTTAATTCGTGGTACTATTGTGATTAATTGGATATTTCTAGCTGACTGACGCAAATGCTGTTGCTAAAGGCTACTTTAAAGTTGAGAGTTCATTAAAATAAAGACTTTTATTTTTGAAATCTCCTGGCTATTGGATTGTCCCCAAATACACCCACAAGAAACATTTTGTAACAATATTAATAATTTTATGTTATCTCTGAAATTAAACCACAATCAGAAAATGCAATACAAAACCATAAAAACATAGTGATCTTTGAAAAATTAATTACATTACGTATTTATTCCACGGATTTCTCAAAATGTTTATTATATCTAAATTAATTGAAATCCTACAGCATAAATTATTTTGAATTAACTCATAATACTCAGTTGAAAATTGTTATCATCAGGTAATCACTTGCTTATTGAATAAATCATTCTTCTTTTATTCCACCATTGCTTATTTCCAAAATGTAGAATTATAATCTGTGTTTCATAAATACCAACAGTAATAAACATGATTTAAACAGACACATCACATTCAAAACGAAATTGCGTATGTCTCATGAAATCTAAATTCTTATATCAAAAATATGATTTTTTATTTTTTCTGAAATTATATAAAAGATTCATAATCTTTTTTAAGCTGAAGCAGTTTAAAAAAATCTGAAAACAGTGACAGAGTATGAATAGGGAGTAATATTCTTTTGGGGTGTATAGCAAACTTGCCTTAAATTACCTTTTAGAAGAAAACTCTATTGTTTACTCTTGATAATTTATTTTATAATTTTAAAAAGGTAATTCATTGTAGCATTTTAAATTTTATAATGAAATTCAGAAATATCTATATTATAATAAAGATTTAACTCTCATACAATGAAAATAAATTGTTTCATTAATCCCTGAATTTTATTTATGCCTTCCTTTATTACTTAGTGTTATTTAGAATTGTATTTTCCCACAAAAAATATTTTTATTAGCATTTGCAGGAAGGCTTCATAAATAAACTAAACATTTTGAATATCATTGTATTTGGATATTCGAGATATCAAAGTAATTATATGTTGAAAAGCTATATAAAGGGTAATAAAAGGTTTGAAGAAATAGAAAAAAGCAGAACGGCAAAAACATAAAGTTTAAATGTGTAATTAAACTTCTAAGAAAACATAACCGTATTCGAAATATTTACTTCTTCTCTATTTGGAATCTTGAACAAATTCCAGACTGTGCAATTATAAAATTTGGAAACGATGTTGTTTAATAATTTTGACCTTATTTTAGCTTACATCAATTAAAATACAATAGTATATCAAATAACTTTCATAGCCTCACATAGAAAGGGTTTATTAATCACAAAGTAAAAAATTACACTCAAAATTGATCGTGCCTTCATTTTACTTTCGCAATTAGAAACATAATGCAAAGTCAGCTCTCTATTCGATGACTCAAAAATGTATATCTGTAAATGTTCAAAAAGAGCAAATTAAATCAATTCAATCCATCAAATTTTTCATTTTATGTCGATATAATTTCCTACCTTGCATTTTACACTAATATAAGTCTAATATTGGACCCATATATTCTATAATCTATATTCCAGTTCAATACAAGATTCAGAATTATTTTTGAAGTTTCAGTGAAAATGTTCAATATTTTGTTAGCATTGATATGTCAGATTAAAAAAAAAACAATTTTTTTAAGTAAGAAAGCAAAATTCTCGCATAAAGTTTCTTGTATTCATTCAATAATGTAAATTTATTCAAATTGAAGGTAGTTTTTATACTGAGTAAATAGTATTTTTTTTCTATTTATATTGGAACTGTTGATCCAAATATCATATGAAAGATATTAGTTTGTTTATTTACTTATTCATTATTTATTATTTATTTAAATTAGTTGTCTTAGGATGTCTAAAGGAAAATTAATATCAGCCTGTCAATACCGACTCTTTTGAGTTCACAAAATATAAAAATCAATAAAATAAATAAGCATTCTTAAACTAAATTTCATTATCTATTTATATCAAACTAATGTAAATGCTTCTCAGCATCTATTGATTTTACTTATTTATTCTTAGTTCACATGTACTATTTTATTGATACACATGTACTATTATATTTATTTTTAATAAATTACACTATTAGATTGATAGCACACCTCAAACACATTTTGATTTTAATTTCAATTCAGATAAATGAGAATGAGTTTTCTTTACTAAGATTTATCTTGATTGGACCTCACTTAATAATTCTTTTAATGTATCAAAAGCGAAATTATTTTTATTTTATGACAACGGAAGGGAATCAAATAACTCCAAAATCGTCTACCAATGATCACCTAAGGAAATCAAATGATGATCCCCCAATAAAGTTTGAAAGGCATTTTTTTAAATTTATCTTTTGGAAACCATAAAATATAATTCAAAAAGGCATATGAATGTCAGTTTAATTGCAAGCAAAATAAAATATTTATCTGAAATTATTTACTATTTACTTAAATAATTTCAGAAATGGTGAAGAGAATTCTAATTGTCCATTTTTTTAACATTTACTTATTTAATGACTAATTATTCATAATAATTAATCATAATAATTGGTCAATAAATTAGTTGACTAATTATTCATCATAATAGACAGTTATTCTGACTATTTATTGACTAATTTAATTTACTGATTAATTATTCATTTATTTATTTTTTGACTAATTATTTATAGACTAATTAGGATCAGCAAACATAGAAAATCTATTTTTAAGACTGTATATGCGGCAAATTCTAATCGTATGAACAGAACTTCTAAATAAATTAATCCTTTAGAATTTAAAACTGAAATTTCGTTTCTAGGAAAAATGCAGAAAACAATTTGGAAGAGGAAAGAAAAAGACAAAATAGAAAAAGAGCATTTCGCATAGAAATATTGAATTCGAATTTTTTCCTCCTAATAAAACAACTTTCATGTTTTTGAAAGTATGTGTATAAACAAGGAAAAATGAATTTTTTATTAGTAAATTTACAAGATAAAGGAAAGAAAAATATAAAAACTAATATCAAACAACATTCATGTGCCGAATACTTCATATGTTTGAATTGGCTTTTCGATTCGTTTTGTGTATGCTTTAATCTTTCAAAACTCTTTTCAAAGGTTTTTATGTGCATAATACATTAAGAATATCTCGAAGTAAAATTACTTTAGACAAGTGGATTAAAACATTGAATGAATCAAACCACAAATTCAGTAATGCATATCTATATGAAGCAAGTTTTTGTTTCTTGAATAATTTTGCAGGCAATCAAAAATACTAGCATTTTTTTGAGAATAATAAATAAATATACATACGATGATATATTCCGATGCACGAAAGATAAATAATAAATAATCGGTAACATTTCATTCCATACAAAAATAATTCTAAATAAAACATACGTATTAAATATTAAATAAATGCATTTAAAATTATATGAATTTTTATTTACCAGCTATTTCTTTGAGGAAATATAATTGTTTTTTTGATGACATTTTTATCTTAAAAACCGTACTAACTTTGATTTTGTATTTCCAGCCGGCTATGTCACCATTTGTTAACATCACCACATTGCCAAATGCCTCCAGATCCAGACTGCAAGATGGGGGATTCTCTTCTCATATAGGATAATTGCTTCTGGCGATTAGATGTGTTCAGTTTAGTTTAGTTACATTAATCCCGTTTTGAAGCAACACTAAGGCTGTTTTGGGGCAGACTTCGTAATTTAGAGTAGTAGTCAGATGACGAGAACGACAACTGAGCTGGCATTCCCTTCCCCTAATCTTCCACACCATACCAGAGGAAGGACATTTGGCCCTGACGGATTTAACGTGCACTAGACCCGCTTACACGGTGGTTCTTTGGCGAAATCGGGGTTCGAACCTGCAACTCTCCGGTTCCGAAGCCGAGACCAGGTTCCCACGGCCTCTAGTTTTGTCCGGATAAAAAAACCACAATTGCAGATTTTCTTGTTTCAGAGAAATAAATCGTGTCTTCAAGAAGGAAGATGATAACATTCGGATGTTAGACTTTATTTTATCATTGAGAAGGGACTATAATCAACATGATTCCTGGAAGGATCATCTAAAAACATCTGATCAGCTACAGGGTCACAGGGTGCTCATGTGCAAGAATGTGAAAGTGAGAGGCGGGGATTTGACAGAAAATAAAATAATAAAATGTGAGATTTTTTTAGGAAAGGGGAGAAAACTTAAAAAATTGCTTTTATTAGAAGTCAGAGAAGCTTCGTGCGATTCGGGCTTTTGAGTTCAGATCTACCGATAAAGATCGGTGGATTCCTAGAAATACCCCAGAAGTAACCGAATGAGCTTACAGACAGTTTTTATTGTAATTTGTGTTATTACTGTGAATTTAGAGAGGGACTATCCATGATTAACTTTCAATTGTTGTGTAAACTTTATCAGTTATATAATCTAGATAAGAACAAGTTGTTCTTTTGTACATATAAAACTGTAAACAGAGGAAATGTCTTTAATCCTACTCTTTTATTTCATTGGTCTGGATAAAGTCATTACAACTCTTTATATATCATTTTCTCGTGAATCTGAAAAGAAAAATGTTTATTAAAATCTCACATAAAAGTGAAATTATTAAAATCTTAAAAATTGTGAAATGGTGTAAATTGAAACTAAAGGTTATTACATTATTACTTTACCGCTCATTGTAATAAGAAAAGGTATTTTTTAAAATATAAAGGCAATTTTTAAAAAAAATGTCTATTAAGTGGGATATTTTCAGATTTAGTGTTCAGTTTTATACCAAAAGATACAGTTTTATACCTGTAATTACAGTTTCATCACCTATAAATAAACAAATCATTCCACCTTTGGGTTATGATATTAAACAGGAGTTTCCTCCACGAAATATTGCATTTATATTTCAAAGTAATTAAATTATATATAAAAATAATAAGGAAGGATCATTACACCTGTTTTAAGATAGGATTTAAAATAGTTTATAGCTTTTACAGAGAGGAGAGCTACTAATCTAACAATTCTCATATTTCTCACGCACATTGCGACACGCATGAAATTATAATAATCACATGAACTCTACACGCTTAAATTGATATGAAGAGTTTGACAGTGTGACAACAAGAAGTGTAGTTCACATCTATTTCCCTTTTTATGTGTTTTTTGTAAGTTAAATCAAATTTTTTGATATACTAACTTATAAGTCGTTTCTTAATAAACATATATTATGTACTAATAATGATCATTGTCTTACAATCCACATCCCACCTCCTTTTTGAGAGTCTCGGACTTTCTGGTGTACAGTCTTAGCAAATCAACTGAAATCGTCGAAAAATATTGAGTGGACTGTATTTGATATCGGGTAATTTTTTATACATTAAATAGTCTGGTACATTGGTAATTTGGGGTCATTAATACAATAAAAATTATCATAATTTTGTAGTCATTAATACCAAAAATTATAATGCACGTTAAAATAACGTCAAACTTCAAACGAGCACGAAATTTCCATCAGAATATATTCTTGTTGGGAACGATTTTTAAAAAAGGACTTTTAGGGGGATATAATACGATGTGAAATGTACTTTCAAATGGATTTAACATTTTACTTCGTATTCTTATGAAACTATGATAGCATTGATTGACTGCTTTAAATTATGAACATAATCTTGTTTGACATTTCTGGACGCTAAAAGAAAAGAAATCGCCTTTCTCGAAGGGCTTGAAAGATAGAGCGTTTGTTGCTATGAATATAAATGAATTGCAATCATTTTTATATTATTATTCTACAAAAAGATAAACAAAAAATAATAATGGAAGAAGTGATTTCCATATAGATATATATTCGATAAAGCAATCTTGTCCAAAATTTAAATTTTCTCTTACGAACATGCAGATATTAAGTCAACAAAGGTTTTATTTCCTACTATAAATGGTTAGGATTTTGTGTCGCTCATATACTATAAAACTAATTTTTTTTTATTCCATACCTCGAGTAAGCAGACTTCTCTCTCATGTGGATTGTGTTTGGTGAATTGATTTCTTTTAACAAAGTATAAATTTAGAAACAATGTACCAAAACAAACAGATCGCAAATCTTGTTTTCGATTATTTTGAAAACAATTGGAAGCTTTTTCATTTTTAATGGTTTTTACTTGGTTAAATTATATTTGAGTTGAAATATATTTAAATTAAAATTCCTTATGAATTGGTAGTCATCAGTATCAAAAGATATATCCCAACTAGCCTAAAAATACACTTCAAAATGCGCAAGATATGATAACTTCAAAAAGTAATAATCATGCTATTATATGAATTGAATCAATTTTAGAATAAAACAATTTACTGGAATATTCCTTAAGTAAATAAAAAAATTGGGTATTCATACCAAAGTAAATAACTTTTATAATTCGGTACCAAAGCAAATACTGGGCTCTTCAAATCAGACTTGTTTACAAATACGTATTAATAAACCTTTCATTTTACAACTATCATCTATATATCTTACGTATATTACAAATATACTAATATGATTTTAAACATTTATCTTCTTATAATTAGATTAGTCGGGGACTTTATAAAATAATTAGCTTGAAATCAATGCTCTAAACAAGCATACTATTAGTCATTGTATTCACTATTAATACCTGAATTTATCGACGAAAAGATTATACTATATAATATTTTTCACATTTTAATTGACGTACAATGATGATGTTTATGAAAACCTTTCGTGTTCTTTGAATAATCTTACTTGAAATTGAGCTGTTTCGATGAAAAGTTATCACAACGGAACTCTATTATTTAGAAAACCCTCTGAAATTCAACGTGGTGAAATAACATATGGAGAGGAATAAGTCAAATAATAGAATATAGAAATACGATAGAAATTTTCGATTCAAGGATTGGAAAAAAAATTTAATCAGAGGCAATAGCAATAAGTTCTTACATAATATTGTATAATATTTAGAAATATGATGTTAAATATAATTATATTTTAATTCGAACAAAGAAAAACTATTGTTTAAGATAAATGTATTTTGTAATTTCTTTTTCTGACCACCTTGCCACTACTGGATGAGCAGTAAGCTGTATCGACAGGATCAATAAAAGATAACTTTGCCTGCGTTATAAATTTATTTGTAAGCTTTAGGAATGTATTAATTTCTCCAAATATAATTTTTTTTTTAAAGTGAATGCATAAAATATATCTGATAGAAATTTAATGCATGCTGAAATAAAAATGGGTATAAAAGAGTTTAAATACGGTTTCATATTCATCAGAAAATTTGCCTTTCTTGAATGAACGAAATATTTATTTTATCATAGTGCCGATTTGCCATGTTTTGAATAAGACCGAGTGTTAATTGTTATAGAAATAATTATTTATATCTTATATCTAAACAATTATATCAATGTTATAGATATAATTATGTATATCTATAACATATTTTTATGCTCTTTTTGAGGCAAATTTTAACTGTTTAGCCTAATATTTCTTGAATTATCAAGTAAATAAGGGCGTTGTGTATTACCCTGGATGTGTTGGATAATAATGATTATAAAATTGTATTAATGCTCTTTCATATAAGATAGTATTCACTGGGGTAACTGAATGTTTATTCTGCTGTATGTTAATTTTACTATACTTGGACAAGTCAGTGTTTTTTTATTTATAAATGCATCCTATACAAGCATATATAAGATAGGCGGTATAAGATAGAGAAAACGAAAATACAGAATTCCATTCAAAGACTTTCATGTTATTATTAATTCTGATAATGTTATATTGTATGTTATTTAATAATATTTATAAGATATATTTCAGAATATTCATAAATTATCTTGCAATTCAATCAAACCCCTCGCACTGCTTATCAGAACAGGTAAATTTTACAATAATGTATAAAAGAGTTCCATTTCTTGAATTTATTTTAGTTGCAGTATAGTTTAGCTTCTTTTTTAAAATATATAAGCAATCTATTATTACTTTAACAAAGTATAAGTGATATTTAAACATAACTTTTACAATCTACCTATTCAAAAGACTCCATAACAGAACTTTGCTCTTCTTTAAGGAAAATGTATGGTTATTTAAAGTTACGCTCTATTGAGAAACGCTCATATTTACTAAATTCTTTGATTTAAACTTTGTATATTTCCCAGTACATTGTATTCCAGATTGCTCTTTGTTTTTAAAATAAAAATCGATATAAATAAAACATGTAGGAATTATTATGTTTTCTACAAGAATTTTCCATTTTGTGAATATGATATGAATATTCTCATTCTTATGGAATGTATATAAAAAAACTCTAATGGTAGGCATAAATTTATACAAATCCCCATAAAAATTTCGCCTTATTTATTCATAAGCCTCTAAGAGTAAAATGGTATGTAAAAGGCAAAATTCCAATCCGAAAAGAAACAGGATTTATAGAGGAAAAATATAATCTATATTAAAATTACAATATAGCAATGACACATGTTTTAGCATATTCTAATATATAAATACAAACAATTCTATAATATGTATTTCGAGTATTCTATATGAAGTTAATGAATAATTATTGAACTCGTAATAAACAGATTGTAAATATCGGATCCATTTTAAGGGATAATCTTAGAGCAAATAATTAATAGATTTTAAAAATGAGATATATTTTTTAAAACATATCAATATCTTTAATGTATCGTTTAATATATCGTTTTAATATATACTTTCGCAATAATGTGCTTAAAGTATTTGATTTTATCAAAAATAAAAAAAGATTAATTCTTCATTTCATAAGCTTTCATAACAGACGAAGATAAATAAATAAAATTTGGAGATATGAATGCAATGGTGAAATCTTCTATCTTCAAAAACTTAGTTTTAAAGTAATTGAAACATAATGAGCAAATGCATAGCTAATATTTCGAGAAATGCAATGATTTCAATTATTCAAACTTATCTAATAAACTTACTCATGCATTATTATAGACAAGAATATTGTAAAGATGCAATCAGGCCGAGGAGGGAATTTCTAAATTTCTAAAGAAGGTGAAAAAAATCAATCATTTTTTTTCCTTTTTGATAAAATCAAATACTTTAAGGACATCATTGCAAAATTCACTAATACTATTTGTTACTAGTTGGGTTGAAAAAATCTCGAATTTGATGGAAAGAATTAAAGTTATAAAGAAAAAAGCTTGGAATTGATTTTTTCCTCTGATGCAGACGTTTTTTTATCCGTTTTCATTATTCCCAAATGACAAATTTCTTCAATCAATCGATTTCCTGCAAACATAGCATCGAACTTCTTTGGCAGTTAAAGTTTCTTTTCCATTCCTTGATTCTTGAAATTCAAGGTGTATTCAAAATCTTCAATCAGATTTTTTTACAACACACGTTATTATTATCTGTCCATATCCATTTTAGATGCCGGTTTCAACATTGTAGTGCATTCTTTTTATTTCAATATATGTATTTCAACGTCAATAATGAATACATTGCATATTACAATATATTTATTTTACATTGCATAATTAATTTCTTAATAATAATATGCAATAATTAATAAATAATTATAGCATAATAATAACACGCTTAGAAATATTGGAAAATGTAAAATTTAATTACGGAATAAGAAATAGTGTTTCAGCTAAGAGTTTTTTTAAAGTAAAAGCACATCCTTAAAAGTTTTTTTTCATGCTGATAACATGCAGATTTGATGATATAAGGGCTCGTAAATTATTGAAAATGAAAAAGTAGTTTTGAATCCACATTTGCCAAAATATTAAAACTTGAAGAAACAAAATAACTTTAAAATATAAGGAAATTTATCCTCTATAATTCGATAAAAGTATGAAGTGTAAGAACTGGGAAGTTTTATAGATAATAAGGAAAAACTGAAATCGGAGCCAAAAAACATCATTGAAACATCAATACTGACGTTCTCAAACAGTGCCGTCAAATTCGAAAGAGAAGTTCAGGGCAAGGATAACAGGCATCAAGTAGATGAAAAATTGCCAGAAAATATAAAAGTCGCAGGTAACTTCACCCAATCATGATAGATGCTTGATGCTGCACTGGAAGATGGACACTTTTCTGCTAGAGCCGTATTCTCAGATGAAGCTTTGGTCATTCGAAAATCCCCACATCACTATCTCATACAGCCCCCACGTCATTATCTCATACAGCACAAGTTTGATATTAACATCGTGTTATCATCAGCAGATTAATCTATTCATATTTTCTGCCTAAACGCCTAAGCTGCAAAAAGTACCTAGTTTTTTTATAGCAAGCTCCTCCTGATTTCCTTGAAGGAATGCCGATAGTTTGTTCAATGCATAATGGTCCATTGGCAAATTTTAGTTACATTCGTGAAATATGATTTATTGTAAGCGAATGAAGTATAACGGCCATCAGTTTTCATTAATGAGTACTTGATAACTGCTTTTATTTTTCTTCGACGCATTAAAATTTACATATGAGAAGGCTTCTTCTCGATTACTTTGTTCCTAATCTTGCATTCACAGAGTCGCAAGCAGGATTTATTCAGTGAAAATCGCAAAACCAGATGTCGAAAAGGCAATGAGCCTGACGAAGAGAATGTTCATAATTCAAATATTATTCTGATCAAATATTATTCTGATCAAACAATATTCTGATCAAACATTATTTTAATCATTATACATAGATTATTATGATCATTATACAGAGATATACAAGGAGATTTTAATGGTTTTAATTTGAATGTTAACTATTCTGTTTATGTGTCTTCAATTCCACTTTTTGTACCAAATGATTACTCAACAATATTTGATGTTTAAACACATCAAATGTTTTTGATAGTATAAGGTTTTCCAATGAACTAAATCGCCATTTTTAATGACATGAAAAAGAAAGAAAGAAAGAATCGCAAAATTTCCTTAAGAACTTTCTACCATCTTCTCTAACGTCTTAATTTTAAAGTCTTTCTTGAGCGTGATTTTCAAACAGAAAATTTTCCATTTCATCTCTCTCTTACTGTAGTGAGGCCGAGGAAAACGATTAAGAAAAGTTCTCGGATGCAAATAAGAAATGACCCGACATAATCCTTCACTAAGTGGACTTGAAAGTTAGGGCGATCCATTATTCATTGTATAAATCTTCTGGAACGCTTAACACCGGCTTGAACACTCTTTTCCCTTATTAGATGCTGAATCCCTTGCATCCTTAATTCATAGAATAGGCCCGTATTAATCCTTCGAACGGATCAAAATCTAATGTTCTAGAAGATGCCTTCTTTTTTATGAATAAAACAGCAATCTCAATTTTTTTTCAGCTCAATAAATTACCAAGGAAGTTGGGCATTCATTGAAAGAATAATCACCAAGAGCGTTCACAATGGCGGATAATTAGCCATCCATTAAGTTTGAAATCACAATCATTTTGCTCTGTTTCTGCCGAACGAATTGGATCAAGTGTTGAAGAGCATATTATTAATTATCGTATTTTAACATTATAGGATAGTTAATTTTGGAATTAAATTGTAAGGAAAAATAGTCTAATATGTTCATTGATTAAAATTATCATTCAAAATAAAGTATTGACTATTATATAATTAATGTACCATTTCTTAAAACAAAAACTTAAATTTTGCTTATTTCCTAACCATAGTAATCTTTAACTACCACTTTATATTATTTTAACAAATATATTAGGAATTTCCTTAGTAAAGGTAAGTTTAGTATAAAAGATATGCTATATTGTTATGAGTCGGAAACTTTGTTAAGAAAAAATCACAACAAATACTTTAAATATTTTCACTTTAAAATCTTTAGACCATGTCAAAATATTTTACACTTTAAAATCTTTAGACCATGTCTTTCATCATTTTTCTCACCAAATATTCACAAACCAAAGCACTTGATGTCAATATGAGCATTTTATAATGAAACGGTATAAAGAAATTTCTTGCCCTAGCTATAAAAATACAAAATAATATAAAATCAATACATAAATCAAATTGATATTTATGACAAAAGAAAAATTTAGTGTTAATAGATAAATTGTTTGGCACTCTAATATATCCGATAAAATTTACAAATGCGTCATTTTAAAACAACCAAAAAATTAAGAAAAAACTTAACAAACAAAATTAAAAATAAAGAATAAGCTAAATTAAAAATCAAATCTCATCATCAGTAACATCCCCTTTCAATAATTAAACCGTCAATCAATGACGTTAAGATGTAAATAATGAATTGCAATTTAAATCACAGTCGGTGAAATTATTTAAAATGATGGTAGGGCTAATCCAACAAAATTTGAAATGAGTCTCAAAAAGGCATCTTTTGGAAAGGATTTATAAGTAAATTTGTTCCAAATAATTTTGTTATGATTTTTATTACATTTTTTCATACATAATATCTTTATTATCACCTGAAATTAACATTCTTCGTAATGTTTTTAGTCACATTTTAATAAAAAAAGTTTCTCACTTGTTTATTTTTTATACTCTTTCGTTCCCAATTTCCTTTTTCTGTTATTAAATTAGTTTAGAGGTCTCATGAAGTCAAAAAAATTTGATTTTAAATCATTTTGTTGACAGTTGGAAAAATTTGGAGTTTGATTTCTTCTTGATTCAGTTTACGCACTATGGCATCTGTTATGAAATGTCTGTCATATGTTATGCAAACAGTGGGCAAAGACTTCCAAGTATATCATCAAAGTCTATAAGCAAATGCTGTCAAGTAAGATCGTTTCTGCTTTAAATTTCATCCCAATGAACAATTTTAATGACCTTTAATGTTACAGATTAATGTTTGCAATAATGTAGTATAGTTTATTTTATTAGTGTATAATTTTAGAATAATTGCAATTACTACAAAATTTTATCTCAAATTGTAAGAGGGGTATGCATAGAAAATTTTTACTACTATTCAGTTTTAATTATCATCCAAAAACCATTTGTAATATATATGATATTTTCATGTAGAGTTCACAAAACACCTTATCTCATTCAGAATATTAATGCTTTGTTTTGTTCTTTGTGAAGATATTTTTGAATGGAATGAATTTTGAATGGATATTTTTGAATGAATCTTTCAAAAGAGTTTAATCTTGGCATCGCTATATTTTAGAAATCTGAATATGACATGTCTTTTAATTTGGCAGTTTTTCACAATATTAACCAATAATCAATTTAATATTTATCCCTGAATTATATCGAAATAAGCATAGAAAAAAAATCAAATAAGATACGTAGGGTGTCTGGAACAGATAATTGCATCTTCCAACCCAGTTTATAAAGAATAGAAATTTAAGTTTTGCATCGTCATGTATTTAACAAAAGAAAAATATCATTATATCAATTAATTAGTATACCTGCAAGAATACTTCAATCCCTTAGACCAGTGTTTCTTAACCTTTTAGTATTCAAGGCCCAATTTTCAATCATAATTTTCATCGCCCCCCCTTCTTACCACATACAATAATATGCATACAATAATAATGTATTTTGAGTATTTTGACACTAAACCTATACTACAACCTTAATTTTAAACTTTGCAAATTACCAAGAATACTGAAATTTATTGACATTTTGCAACACCGATCCTCAGCATTGAAAAATACAAGAATACTATGCCTTTTTATTGCTCTTGCGTCCCACCATGTCAGGCATTCTCACGGTTTCACGAGAAGTTTCCATTTGTCTGGTCAACTTAAAAGTTAGGAGTGTGCGCAGATATGAGCAAATGTTTTCTCATAGGGAGAAGGAGAAAGTTCTATGACGCCAATTTCAATTCCAGACAATCTCATTCGAGTCGACCCTTCTATCGCTAATGAATCTATTCTGAATGTGTATGTTATATATATTTTCGTGTAATTGCAATTCACCGTATTAAATATTCAGGGCAGCAAACTTATGCAGAATCATGGATAAATTTTTAAGCGGGCGTAAGCGAGCATTAGACAATAGACAAGCATCAACAAGTACTCAGACCAGCACGGTTCCGAAAATAAAATCAAGAAAATATTCTCAAGAATACTTAAATTTCGGGTACACTTATACTGAAGTAAATGAAGAAGGCCCCTGTGTATCATTTGCTCAAAAATGTTGGCCGCAGACAGCATGAACCTAATAAGCTTAAACGACATTTGGAAATGCTTCATAGTGAGTACGCAAACAAACCCAGAGAATTCTTTAAATTAAAATTAAAATCATAAGAAAAAAAATCATTATTTACAAAAAAACTAAGAAAAATTTTGAAAGAGGTACAGATTGCAAAACAATTGCAGTCTGTACCTATTTCAAATGATACTGTTTCTCGCCGAATTGCTGATATTGCTGAAGATGTAAAGTGTCAGCTTTTGTCGAAATTACGTGACAAGTTGTTTTCAATACAACTCGATGAGGCAACAGATAGTAATAAAGATGCTCATTTCATTGTCTAAGGTTTTGTGATGATTTGTCAGTAATAGAAGAATTACTTTTCTGCAAACCAACAGAACTCAAAGCAACAGCACTCGCATTTTTCGCTATCTTAAATGATTTTATGAACGAGGCAAACATAGAATGGAAAAATTGAGGCGGAATATGCACCGATGGTGCTCGTTTTATGACCCGAAGATTCCAAAGTATTCAAGCACTTGTGAAACAAAAATCGTCCCAGTGCGTCTGAACACATTGCATGATCCACAGAGAAGCTTCGGCTTCCAAAGAAATGAGTCCTGGTTTAATATTGTGCTAACTACGGTTGTAAACGTAGTAAATTATACTCCCAAAGGACTCTCAATTGAAGAGGAAGAAACCTTCATAGACTTCAAGGCAAGAGGCGAAAACTAAAGGCAATTTAGTAATAAATCATACTTTGAATTTTGCCAGGAGTGGATGATGAATTGTCTGCATTTAAAACTAGGGCATTTCTACCACCATTTTCGACACCTTACCTTTGTGAAACTGGATTTTCTGCGGTGACTTCTTTGAAGATAAAATATAGATCTCAGCTAAATATAGAAAAAGAACTGAGAATGTCTATTTCTAATATTAAACCCTCTTTCGAAAAACTTCGCTCCGCATGACGGGCCCAAGGAAGTCACTAATAATTATTAAATTTGTTTTTAATTAAGTTGTTTTAATTTAATAAGTTAATTATTAAATATGTCGAAATGTATTTTGTTTTGTATGTGTGTGTGTGCGTTCTTTCCTTTCAGTCACTTAATCAATTTTTTTAAATAACATTTTTTCTTGGATATGCTCTCACCCCCTCATTAGTTATGTCGCGCCCCACAGGTTAAGAATCACTGCCTTAGATAATAACAAACAGCAACAAAAAATAAGTTTTTGTGCATTTTAATGGATTCTGATGCAAATCAATACAGCTATTTAATAATTCTTTTTTAAATTGCACTTTTGTTAAGAGTTAAAAAATAAAACATTTGCAGAACTAGCATCTCCGCATGATCGTAAACACTCATAGGTAGGTTTGTCACTGTCTATTTTATATTCCAGTCTATTATTTCTTTGTTTCACTATAATTTCTTTGTTAAATCATGATATTTCCAAGCATAAGTTATAATATAATTTTCTTAATATAAAAACAAATACTTGTCATTTCTGCTAGATAATAAACTATTTAAAACAGTTTTAATTAAAATATAATTTAAGAAACATTTTCTCACTCTTGATAAAAAAAAATACTAAATGAAATTTTTAAAAATATGTTCTTCAAAAAATTTATTTGAGAACGAAATTCTTTTTTTTCAAAATTTACCAAAAAAAGAAGAAAATTTAATCAAGCAGTTCCTATATTTATGGAATTGTTTCGCCTTCCATGCAGTTTTAAATTTAAACTAAAATCACGCATCGATTTTTCTTTTGTGCTGAGTTCGTTGAATAACATTTCCAATAATTAACTTGCGTCACCTTTGAACTTTTCTATCGGCATGCGTGACTGTTTGAAATGCATAATTTTAATTTCTAATTTTTAAATTAATTTAATATTAAATTAATTTAATCTCAGTAACAAAACAATAAAAATTAAAATAACTTGGTAACTTCTTTTAAAGAAATAATTAAACAATGGCATTGTTTAGGCAATTGTAGCCTTTTTTCACATTTCCTTGTAACATCAGGGGAAGAACATATGTGCGGTTAATCCTTTCAAAATAACTAACCTATTAGATCTATATTCGACGAAATTTCCTAGAAATAGAGTTTGTATATGAGAGATGGTTTTGTAAGCAGGAAAAAAGTAATCCAATTAAGAACTGTTAAGTCATAAAAGTATGGAACGGATTTAGCAGTTGATTTGAACGATTAAAGGTGGGCCGCGGTGGCCTGGTGGTAAGGTCTTGGCTTCGGAACATGAGGAATTCAGGTTCTAGACTAAATCTGATTCCACCGAAGAACCGTCATTTAAAGCGAATCTCTTGCTCGTTAAATCTGTCAGGCCAAACGTCCTCCCGCTCATGTGGTGTGGTGTGGAGAGGGGGGTGCAAGCTCAGGTGTCGTTCTCGTCATCTGACTATAGTTCAAAATTACGAGGTTCATCCCAAAACAGTCCTAGTGTTGCTTTACATCAGGACGTTAATATAACTAAACAAAATTGCCCTAATTGTCCATCTGCATACTTACATTTCCAATTACATCGCAGGAAAAAAGAAGTAGTATTAAAAATGAGCTCATCTTAAAAAATGCGCACCATTATTTGATTTTGAATTAAATTTTCAGGATGAAATTTCAAAAGAATAAAAGTTAGTAAAGCCTGATTTGTGTTGAAATCCACTCAGTATAGAAAATTCAACCAATTTCTATCTTGATCTTCAACGATGAGAAAATATAGGAATGAAAACGATATGTGTTTATTTTGATAAATAATAACTTATATACATGCAATGAAATGCGCATAAAGTATTTAAAAAAATTATTAAAATCATATATACTGTACTGAAAAAGACTGTATGTACATAGCATAGCTATGAGGTAAAGTACGAGTTTGCGATACGCAAGGTCGGATTTTCGAATTCTTGCAAACAGCGTTACATCAAAAGTTGGACTTTGATTTGAATTTATTATTAGTATCCATTTATTAATGTTCTAGAAGTTTCTGGAATTTTCTATAAACTTCTTCTTGGGTATTCTGAGTATAAAAGAAAACCTACAGGATGACCCTTGATATCTTTATTTACTAAGATGGAATGCATTACGATTTTATTAATAATAATGAGAAAATAAATTACAAGTAAGCATACTATTACATATTGTGATATTACTTCCCTGTGTGGTTATTTCTGAGATAAGAAAAAAATTACATATAATTTTAGTGGAATAGATGTGACAATAGGTGCATAACTGTCAGTCCTGGACATAAATTTGATGACTATTCGTTTAGAAATGGTTTAATGACTTTGACAATCCAAATAAAGGTTCAGAAATATTTAAAAATCTTGGTTCTACCTCCACTAAACCTTGATTTACTGCGTTTGCTCTTGAATATTCGATGCCCTGCTACGAGATTTATCAAAACAGAATAAAGTAGACCATATAAAATTAGTTGAATAGACTTTAAGTAAGTACTGTGCAAAAATCTCTTCAACGAGTTCGCTCTGAGGGTTTTGTGTTGTGGGGTTGTTTTATGGCGATTTTGTGTTAGCGTGTTATTTATGTCTACAAGTTATATAACATATGCACTTCATATATGTTTTATAGTATGTGACTCGAGTTTCAATTACAATAATTCTCTTTTATCCTTTATTGAACTTTCTTCTTTTTAGTATACAATTCACACAGATTTTCCTTTGTTTTTCCTCAATAATATCATTTAAAATATGGCAAATGCTAAAATTTAGCAAGTTTCACCAGTTTTTTTTCTTCCAATATTGCTTAATTTTGTATTATAATCAAGTCAGAAAGTTTTGAGAATTCTCTTTCAAACATTTTAACCTCTTTTTTACCTCATCCATATATATAATATTTTTCAAAAAGTCTGAGAATGCTGTATCATTGTTCAATAAAATCATTATTTGGCAGATAAATCTTGCATTGCTTTAAACTTTATATTACTTGAGAAAAACGACGTTCATGGGAATAATATGAGGGACATGGAAATGAGGTGTTGCAGTGACCATGTATTTGGTTCTAGACCAATTAAAATTGTATAAGAACGTCAGCTTACCCAGTACATTGGAAAGGGATAATCTCGGAACATAAATTTAATCTTATAATTTATATTTTGGAGCAATTATTAGCAAAAATTACATTTTTCTGAAAATTGAATGAAGTATTTCAGAAGACGACAAAATATCCTATCCATTTCAAACATTCCGTTGTTGAGAGCTTTTTTTTAGTTGTGAAATTGTTCGCGAATGCTTGCAGCTAAAATAATAGAAAAAATTTGAAGAAAAATAGATTTTCTTAAAATCTTTATGGGCATATTTACTTATCAAATATGATACAAAAACAGCAAGTTTGTATTATAAAATTATTAAAAAGTAGAAGTCTTTGGCGAAAGTGTTGCATTATCTTTTAAATATTTAAATAAGGTTTGTTTACTTTTAATTCTATAGAAAAGATCTGTAAAAAGATAAATCTCAATTTGAGAGTGAAATGTTAGCTTCTAAGATAACAATGAGAAACCTTCCTTCAAATGAGTGAGATCAAAATAGAGCGACTTAAGGTCTCGCCGCAGATTAATGAAATCTATCTGAATGATTTTATTAAATTGTTGTAGAAGAATCTAAGATAGCGAGATATTAATATGCCGAATTAGTATGGAGATTTTCTTCAAATTAAACCTGCTTTATGAAATCATGATTGAATGGTCCTAACTTAATATTCATTTAGATCCACTAATAACACTGCTTGGAAATTAAAATGATGGTGAATTAACGTTTGAACATATATTTAAGATGAGGCAGTAATTTCTGATTTTCGAAGATTCACTTTATATCCAGTAATTTCTGATTTCCTAAGATTTATTTTGTATTTAACTTGACTTATATCCAAGAATCATTGCAATTATTATTAGAAGTGTGATAATCATCACTCCCGAATAAATATCTTTTTACGATGATTATTAATTATAATAATTAATGAAAATTAATTTTACAAAAGTAAATGATTTTAATATAATTATTAAAACTATGTAAGATCTCATTATTTAAAAATCCATTGATTATTAACATAATAATTACTGTTTTCATTTTTTATAATCATGGTTCTTCCCAATTTTAAACAGTCGAGTCATTTTAACTATCAATGAAAAGAACTACGAAAGAGCGGCATCATTAAGACTGAATTTCATAACATTATTCCTAACACTTATTTTGTAAAAGATTATGGTGTATAAGCATGATACTAGTTGAGAATTTTCCCTTTTTTCTGTCTTTTATTTATTTATTCATTTATTGCCTTTTTCGTTACTTTTTTCATTTAATGCATATTCTTTACTTGAAACTTTTTTCTCTCATGAGAAAAAAAAAAAGTGTAACATTACTGTACCCATTTTAGAAATGTTAATGTTTACAGATTTCAGGGAAAGAAAGATTACAGGAATTACGATAATTCTCTCTCTCTGAACATTTGCTGCTAATAGCGAACACATTCGTGAGAGCGAATCAAATTTCAAATAACTTTGAAAGAGCGTTTTCATAAATATGCAATAAGTGAACATCTCTACAAACGTGGTTTTGAAAAAAAAAATATCAGGTTTTTTTTTTTTTTACCTTTGCAATCAAGGATATTAAGGAAGAAATGCGTTGTTAAAATAGGAATCATTACTTAAAAAGTAAAGTCCACATTAAGTGATATTTATGAGAATCATTAAGAAAGTAGGAGGTTTTCTTTTGAATCTTTCAGAATTTTGTACTTAATATTTGCATGAGTATAAGGCTTTTTAACTTACCATTTCTTTCATATTTACAAAATGCATGCATCAGTTCTTGTTGCACAAATTTTCAGCAAGCAGTCAAAGGAATGTAATATCGGATAAGAAACTCATACTTTTCTGGTTTGTAAAGAAAACATATTTTATCACCATTTTTCTTTAAAAAGTATACACATTAGTTTTCTTATTTTTGTCAGATGTGAGATTTTTGCTATGTCTCTAATTGCGAAATGGTGTAGTTTTATTTGTTGAATGAAGCATGAAATATAATAAATAAAAGAAAAAAACCAGAAAATGCACATTTTTGAATAATTACTCTTTCTTTGCATTTTTCATTGTTTTACGGCCGTTGCTCTTATGTTGAATGGCATGCATATTTTTCTTTATTTACATGATATTTAATATCAGTTTGCTTTTAAGGTATCCCTCTACGTTTGAAAGACAATTTTTGAAAAATTGGATTTTTTAAAAGCTGTTAATGATTTTTATTTGCATTGTCTATTATAAACACTATAAGTACAAAAACAATTATTCAAAAATTTAATATATTTTGAGAAATAAGAAAATTTGTAGTAAATTTTGATGAAATTTAACCAAAACAGTTAACACTCTATACAAAATGGTAATGCAGCAATATCATTTTTCTTTGTATGGAAGTTATAGAATATAATAATGAATTAAATGAATTAAGTTCTAAGAAAAATGTTGAGATGAAAAGAAATTATGAGTAAAAATATACATATATATGAATTTTTTCCATAAATTTTAACCTTAATTCTTTTGAAAACTCCTATAAATGAAAAAGTATTTTAACCAAACTAACACTTTTGGTTCGTTTCAGTACCCATATTATTTAAAACACACGCTGGGGTTTTTATTAAAATACCTTTATTAGTTTTGGGGATATAATGTTAGCGGAAGAGAATTTTTATGAAAATTGAAGTTAAAGAGAAATTTTAGTTGATAAATAGGTGATGGGTGATACGTTAGTCCTTCCTTTTCCTAGAAAAGTTGAAATGTTTTGGAAAGAGGAAAATCTAAACTACCAGAAATAACAATTTTTAAAAGAATACGCCAATGTGATCAATGATGTGTTTTTAACGTAGTCGGATACCTTAAATTATAAATTTTCTATTACATTGAAATTTATTGTGTTATATTGTTATATTACTGCTGGATTATAGACTATTTAGTGTTACAGGTAATTGAAAAATAATTTTTGAAAGTTGACATTCAATATCGTGTAAATCATGAAAAAATACAATATGTGATTTCAACATGAGAGTGAAGGCTATATAACCATGAAATACTCACCCAATTATCTTTTGGAATTATAAAAGAATATATATATATTCAATTTTTACTTTTATCAGGTTTCCTGCTTCATTAAACATATAAAACAATAAAAGATTGAAATTATATCTATTCTATAGCTATAAGTTTATTTATTCTAATATCTCCGATATCAATATACCATTCCGAAGCTTTAACATTTTCTTCAAAATTCAGCTAGAAACTTCTAGAATATGATAAAATAAAATTGATCTTCGTCAAGAGAGATTTAAAATTCTTTGAAAAACATCTGCTTGCAGAGTGAGGAAGAATAGCTTTATCAATTTGTTTATTAAATTACATAAGTTTATTATATTATTTTCAGTTAAGTAAGTGTTTCGATATATTAATATACATCATCCTTGAAATTTCTAAAAGTGTTTAACCTAGAAAAACAGTAGACAATTTTTCCAATGTTGCTCTTAACAATATCTAGTTAAAGTTGCATACAATGAAAAAATTTCTTCCATCATCAAATTTATCCTCCCGTTTTTTCCTTTGTTTAATCATACAGTAAAAATTAAATAATTAAAATTTATTCAATTAATTACTTAATTTTTAATAGAGTAATATTGATAAATGTTTAGTCTTTGTTGGATTATATTAATATGATAAATGAATACATTCGAAATTATCTACATGCTGGTGACTTTAAAATTGGTGCATAAAGTATCGGGCTCATTTGAACTATATCAAACCCTGGGGTAGGGGCACCTTGTAATTGAGAAATAGATACTTCCGGTAGGGATGTTGGATCTCTCCAACCCAGTGAGTGCACAGGTCGGGGGGATTATGACCCTCTAACCATGACGGGGCATACTTCTTAAAGTGAGAGTTGTACCATGGCCGGTGATGACCCTTAGGACTCAACCAAAGTTCAAGCCAGTGGTGCTATAGCGGATGTCCTGCCATTCAGTAATTTTTCTGTGTGCCTTTGGGGGAGATAGAGAATCATTAGTATGACTTATACCCATTTACCAAAAACAATTATTGGTGTTAAAATAATTTTCTAAATATTTGTCAAAACGTACGAAATTATAATTTTTTTAGTTCACAAAGTCGGGCATAATTTGGAAAAGACGCATTTTCTTCTGATCATTTTCAAATGCGCTATATTTTAATGAAATAAGTGCTCGCACAATTTTAACAGAGAAAATTACTTTTGTCAACTGTAATTCTATAAACTGAAAAAAGACATTTAAATACATTTAACTACTTTAAATGATGTAAAGGATCTTACTAATTATTTAAATTAAATAATTCAAATGACTTAATTATTATGTAAAATTTAGGAGCTACAAAAGCTTTATCCTAAAAAAAATTTTAAGCATGCTTTATTAACAAGAAATTATTTTTAAATATGACAGCGCAGTTATGAGATAAATTGTAGGCCTCCTGTGCAATAATGTGAAACATTTGCCAATGACAAGGGCAATTAAATAGATTAATTGCCCTAATCATTTCATATTCCTGTAATCAGTCATCGATCCGATTGGCTGATGTTGAAACATATCAATTTTATTAAGGCAAGTGACCACTTTTCCGTTGTAGCTTCTGAAAATTCTTATTAAATACTTACGCTCTTGAATTTTTGAATAAAATAGATTTAATAAACATATGTACTAAAAATATATTGAATGAAAACTATTTTAAAAATTATAAGAAATATTAATGATTTAGAAGAAATTAAAAGAAATAACTCCAGTTTAGAAATTTATTGGAAACTTTGTTCTAATTGAACAGAGATATTAAGGTTACTCATATATTTCTTGGTTAAAAACAATACATCGATTTGTCTTAGAATACAAAACAGCCCATATTTATATCAAATATTTAAATATTGGGATTCAAATGAAGAATTGCAAAGATTTTTTTCTCACGTTATACTTATAAAACAATTGTAATATCTTTTTAGCTAAACAGATAGATTATTCTGTAGATTAAAAATTATGGAATATTTTGAAACTCAACGGACGAAATATTTAAAAAATATTAGTTCAAAACAATTTCATGAAGAATACTTTTTCATAAAGATTTTATTCCAAAATATAGAATTTAAGAAAAAAAAACATTTTAAAATATAAATAAAACATTAAACTTAAGTCACAGAAATTTAAAAAAAGAACTAATGGATGAACATAATTAGAAAGGTCTAACGGGTTTATTGGAAAAGAAGTCCAAAAATTAATGTAATTGAATAAAAACATCAGTATTTCAATTCGAATCATTACAGTCACTTACTTAAATAGAGTCATAAATTTTAACTTTGGATATCTTATATTTGAAATACTTACCAATGACATGATTATGCCTCCAGTGGGATTGGTTGTGCTGAGCTTGATGATGTTTCTTGACCATCAACCTCAGTCCCCACTAATATTATCAAGCTGGTTTGGTCATTCAGTTTTTTCGAGTATTTCATGAACATCCAAATATCCAGGAGTAATTATATACGAAACATGAAGTGTTGCATAATATTGCATGACGTTATGTGATATTATAATAAATATTATTCAGTATTCAAAAATATTATAGAATGCTGCAAAACATTAAAGAATATCATACAATAAGGTACAACAAAAAAAGACACGTGTCAATTCAGAATAGATTTTTCATAGCTGTCCTTAAAAGTGTGACAAATTTATTTCCAAAAATAAAAGACAAAAAAATAACTGTCGTTTAAAGAAGTAAATATTGTAAGTAAAATACAATTATTCATAATTGTTTGTTTATAAATTAAATATATGTACATATTTTATAAATTTTGGTATTAAAAAACAATCTCTGATGCCGATAACTGAAGTTTTCTAAATATTCAAACGAAATGAGTGATATTATCTAATCAGTCATTTAAAATCCTTGTTTTATTTTTTTAAATATATATAATTGGGATTTCGCTTTCTACGTTTTCTAATTATCAATATTATAATTCCTATTTAAAATACATCCAATGTCTAAGACAAAAAAAAACAATTTAGTGGATAGAATTTTTAATTTAAAATTCTGAGAGTAAATTATTTTAATAATACTAATAATAGCATACAAAAAAAAATTCTGCATTTAATATAACTCATAGAAAGAGAAAAATAATTAAATGGCTCATTTTGTTTGTATATTGTTGTATTTTTAATTCATTATTCTTAAAAATAAATGTTTATATTTTATTAACGAAATTCATTTTCAGGCTTTCGAAATTCATGTTCGGAGAAATAATGAATAATATGACACATTTTCTTTATAAGAATATATTATATATATTAAATTAATTGATTACTAAAGAACAAAAATATTCTAAATCTACTTACTTCTCAGAGTAGCAATTAAGAGAGACGGAACCTCCAATAAAAATATATATCTTGAAATATATGTTTAGAGCACCAGAAAATTCTGTTAGTATACTAATTAGACCAATGTTATAGTTGAAAGATTAGTGCTGTTTAGCACCAGTTTCAAATGCACGAAATAAGCCATTAGTAATTTTTAAATGATTATTACTCTGCTTTTAAAAGGACTATGCTTTATAATATGTTTGAACTTTCTACCGTTGAAAAGCGCTAATGCTGGTGCAGATTCGGCAATATGTAAGGTTTTTTCTTTGTTATAAAAAATGAGCTTATGATCAAAATTTTGCAGGTTTTCAATCCTGTATTGTCTTGATTGTACATATAAGTATGGAATTATAAAAGGTGCAATTTATGAAAAAAAAGCTGTAAAAGCAGTTGCTGTAGATCTTTCGGAAATTCACTGGAGGAAAAAACCAACACAAGAAAGACTTCGTAGGCTTATTTATTATTAAAATGTCAGTGATTATTCTTAGGCTAATCATAAATGTAAAATATTTTGAAATAATCAAATGTGAAAGCTTTCATTCTTTTGAAATGCCTTGCTCAAAACAATAAAAAAATGGAAAAAAAATCTTAAAACATTGAGACTGTTGTATTATAATAATATATATCAACATATCAGAAACTAATATCTACTGTTAATTCACTGCTGTAATACCCACTGAAGAGAAAATTTTTTAAGAATATTCCTGCTTTTCATATTTTTATAATTTTTATAAAAGTATGAAAAGCAGAAATATTCTTATAAAATTTTCATATTTTTTTCATATATTAAAGTTTTTATTTTCATACTTTTCATACTTTTTATAAAAGTTCTAAATTAATTTCTTGTAAATTTCTTGTCTTTAGGTGATCTTGACATATACTGGATATATACCAAATATACCAACGCCAAGAAAGAGTTCTATTAAACAAATAAGATTAGGAAGGAGTGTTTTTACACCTAAACGATTACATCAATTCAAATTTTGCGTTTCGAGCATAAGTGTAGAGTAGTAGCGTCACTCACAATGCGCATATCAGGTTTACTTTATATTAGCTATATAGAGCTCGTGAGCGTTATTTATCATTGAAATTTGATGTATTCAGTTGATATTAGCCAAGAATGCTTTTAAGAAGACAAAGTAGCCATTATCAACAGCTCACTGAGTTTGAGCGAGTTCGTGTAATAGTGGATATTCCTTCCGCTATATTGCTGTAAGAATTGGCCAAAATGTATCCAATGCTCATGATTGTTGCAAACAGTGTTCAAGGAATGACACTGTCTCAAAAATTCCTGGTATCCACATGACCGGGAGAAGGAAGACCACCGTATTCGGAGTGGCTCATCAGGGTTCATCATACTGCTTCTACTGCAAAAATTGGAGCTGCAATTAGTACCATAGTGATACAATGAACTCTTTGGTTACTTCAAGGACAGCTCCAAGTCAGGCTCGCTGTTACGTTCTTTTTACTGATTCCAAACCAATGCCGTTTAGGCCGCCAGTAATGTCAAGTCAGAACTCATTGGAGGATAGAGTGGAGATCTGTTGTGTTTTTTGATAAAAGCAGGTTCTGCCATGGTCCCAGAGATGTCCGTGTGTTGATCAGAAAGATGCCAGGAGAACACCTGTAACCAAACTGTCTGCGTCCAAGAAACATTGAACCTACATCCGAAGTCATAGTCTGAGGAGTAATTTCCTATGACAGCAGAAGCACTCTCTTGGTTATCCCAAAAAATATTGACTGCAGATTTGTACATTAGTCTAGTAATTCAACTTGTAGTGTTGCGATTCATGAACAGCATTCGAGGGGGAGATTTACAACAAGATAACACTCGTCCTCATTCCAAAGTTATGACGAAACTTTCTCTATAATGTTTGACAGGTTGCATTGGCCTGTGAGATCCCTAGATTTGTCTCCAATTGAGCACGTGGGTGATATCATAGGGCAAATCCAGACTCATCCACAGACAGCACTGATCGTCCAAATATTGGCAGAATAAGTACAACAAGCATGGAACTCCATAACACAAAGTGAATTTCGGAAGCTGTATGACACAAAACATGAATGTTTGCAGGCTTGCATTCAGAATTCTGAAGGATACACAATCTATTAATATAACAGCATTTCACATATTAAATTCATTTTCTTGAGCTTAAATTAACCTGTGATCATGAAAATTTAATCAAATAAACACTTTAAATAGGACAGTAAACAGTGTAAATTTCATTCCTCTATCAAAAAAAAATTCTTGGTGCTGGGATTTTTTTCTTCGTCATTAATGTTCTTAGTCACAGAATTTTGAAAACTAGGTACTAAAATGAGCAATCTATGATTGCTATTATAGAAATACTTTCTATAAAAAATTTTAAGTCTTACACGTTTGAAAATGTTTAAATGTTTTAATCAAACGGTTCATTAATTTAGAAATAATTGTTGTTTTCTTCTATCATGCATCTTCTCATCAGTGATTTCCCATTTTTGAATTCATGAATACTTTAAATCCAACATTTATGAATTTTTGATACATATATTATAATAAATGAAAATTTCAAAGTGACATTGTAATGATAAAATTTATAAAGAAAGATCATGAAAAAGAGTGCCAAACTATATGAGAGCATTTTCAAAAGTGTCTTCGCTAGAATGTCATAAATATATGCATTGAAACTACCCTTTACTAATTATTTCAAACTCAATGGACGGACATTGATAATTTACTGCTTCTTTGATGTTGCACCAGTGTTTTGTGAAAATGTATCTATGCTTGCTAATCTAAATACTCTCTACTAATATTACTTTACACGCTAATACTACTATATTCGCTACACTACTATGTATGCTTGCCACACTTCTACTTAAGTAGAAAAGATCCATTTAGAATGTGAAATGTTTTATTCATGAAGCATTGTAAAACAAGAGAAATAATTCGAAGATTTTTCTCTTTAATTACTATTTATAAAAACAATATTAATTTTTGTTACGTTTTGATTAGTTTGGCTTTAAAAAATTTTCATAAATAGATTTGTTGATTCCTACATTATAACCAAGCATATCTAGTAATCGCTTAAAAACTTTACAATCCAAAACATTTAAAGAGAAGAAAGACTATGCTACTTAGTAGAGAAAATGCTTTCGAATGTAATGTAAAATTTTATTAAGGATGAAAAAATTTCAAAAATTTAAATATAAAGAGGAAATTTTATTATTAAATAATAATGAAATTTCTTATGATTGCAAAATTATACTAAAATAATGTAAAAAGAACATACGAGAAATGATTCTAATATACAAAACATAAAATTGATATTTAATGTAATTATTTTTTACTCTTTTGTTAAGTATGCAATTCGAAATTCCTATAAATTCTTTAACTTTAAAAAAAAAATTATTAACACCATATAGAAACATGTTTTAAAAAGAAGCTCAACAAAAGACAAGCAATATTCTTCTTTTTTTGGATTTCAATTTCTTTTTTCTAACTCTCAAAAAAATATGGCAAAACACTTTTCTTCCCATACTAAACATGTCACTAAAACATGAAGATGCTTTTATTTTCATCTGAAGAATGATGGATTAAATTTGTATTTTAGAACTAAAAAATAAACTACTTTCACCTTAGAAAATATTAGTTTCTTTATTAGAAATTTATTTTTCTTCATTTAACTTTATATTGCTCACTTCAATGCTTATTAAAAGAAACAATGTATGTTGTCAAAACAGAAGATTTTTAAAAAGTTGATTTATCTGAAGTATATTTTGAAGGTATTTTTTTATACTTGCTAAAATTAATGACATGAGTTTATAAATACACTTACTTAACTTAATGTTCTGTAACTGAAAACAACAGTTAAAATTTTTGCCTCCTCCGGGTGATAAGTTACTTTGTAATATATATATACATAATAATTGTTTTATTTCATTCGGTAAATACATATAATCATTATTCATATACACGTTTTTTTATTTATTTAAAATAGGTTACTGAAACTTATGAGTTTCTATTCTATATTATCAAATAAAAATATCTGAAATTTATTATCTTCTGTTGTAAAGGAAATTTGAAAGTGATGAAGCAGCCAAATTTGATTGAACAAATTTCAACTGTATTTTTACAATGAGATTTTACAATTGCTATTACTCAAAAACAAAAAATATATACACATGCGTACATATATAAATATATGCTTAATCTTTACTTTTTCTCTCAAATTATTCTCACAAAAAGTTCTAAATTGAAATGTTTGATGAATTTTGATATTTTAGACATCGAACATTTAGATTTTGAAAAATATCTATCAGTAAATATATGTTAGTAAGATAGCTCAAAATGTATTGTTACTGATATTATGAAATTCTATATGTATAAAGTAATATCTAAATCAAATATTGAACATAATGGTTTTGGAGGAAACCTCCTATTCACCACATATATTGTTGAGAATTTGCATCATCTTCAACCCGAATAAATAGTCAGGAATACAGTTATTTTAATGACTTCCAGGTGAATAACTCGCGCTCATGGCGACTTTAGCTGCAGAAATGAAGGATCTAGGACTGATCTCTATTCAGATTTGAGACTCTATATCGGAAATTATTTAATAGAATTCCTTCAATGAATGAGGGAATTCACTTTTTTGTCTTCTGATCACAGAAAGAGGAAGCTATAATAATTTACGGCAATGAATTTGCAATCCACTAGTGTCTTGTGGTTTTCTGCAATTTTTTTCCTTGTGTGGTGCATTTTTGAGCTGTATATGTATGGTCAGCTGTGGTTTTTTTAAATGCTGTTTATGTTTTCTTCTAAAATAAAGCCTCTTTATTATACAACTTATTGGACTTCTCAAAGCATATTGAGGGGGGGGGGGAGTTCAACAGCATTAGTATTAGTTGTGTAGGTAGTTTCTACCCGACTAATCCAACACATTGTGACCCACCACCAATAGCCATCACAACTGCTTCCAAAGGAGATTCCTAATTCCATCTGTTCTGTGTGGTCAATTCCACACCAATTTTGTACGCACTAAAGTGGCAACAGCCGATCATATTGACAGAAGCCGTAAATCTCATGTATACCCCCACCACCCCTGTGGTGTATGCAGGGAAACTTCCAAAGAGCACGAAAACGAAACACGAAATTAAAGTTACAAACAAACAGCACTCATAAAGAAAATTCTGCCTTATAATGATAGAAAATAACATAAAAAAACAATTAGAAAGCTGATTCTATGCATTCAATAATTCATAGAAGAAACTCTACTTGGTAAGATTTTTGCTTAACCCCTTTGCATAATAAGATGCATTCTACACACGCATCGAATTACTGAATTCTTAAGTCTGAAATTGAGTCACAGAATAATGCCCTTACATTATTACATCAAAATAAACATAAATGTCTACAATAGGAAGCGCCATTTAGTTATAAAGTTAAATATGTCTGTGTGCCAAATGGTAAATTGTCTTGAGACAGGGCAGGCAATAATAATTCTTCATATGAATTTCGCATTTTATCTGAATCTATCGTGTGATCCTCGGCAAGTAGTTTTTGTGATAAATCTAAGGTATGTGGTTAATAGCATACAGTAATTAAATAGGTGTCTACAATGCAGATGTTATATATTGTTACAGATCACTGAGTTCACCAGTAGTTGATTGTGTGAAAACACAATCAACACTCTTCAGCAGAAAACAAAGACGATGTTTATTAACATAGAGAACACGGACATACAAACGACAAATATTTACAGCCAAGACATACAGGGGACATCACAGTATATCAGAACATTAACCACCAATTAGTAATTAAGCACGGCGCACGAATTGGTCAGGCGAATTCAGCAGGCTAGGGGATTTTCTGAGCTTCTCTCAATGATTTCTTCAAACGACTGGAACATTCATCTGCATCTCTGCTTTAAATGCATCCAACTACCGACTCACAATTGCACGTCTGGCTATTCCTCACAGAATTCGATGTTGCTTCCACAATAGACAACAAGACTCAGCACAGCACTATCTTGAACTCTACACAAACTGGAAACGAACTCTTCCTGAAAGGAACTCTGCCATTGCTTCGCTATTCTCTCGAAGACTCGTAACTTGACTACGAATCCAATCATGATTCAGCTTGAGATTGTCGATCTTTCATAGTTCCGAAGAGGCGGGTCTAGAAGATTCTAGGAGTATTTCATTCCTACTGGGCGGATTGTTAAAATTCTTTTCACTATTATCTATTTTGTAGCCAAAATCACCAAATTCCTCGCCAAGTCTGTCGTTAAGTTCTAGGATTACTGGCTTAGCGCCCGAGCAGCTTCCCATACATTTAATTGTTAAACAATCTTTCTTACAATGAAACTATTCATTCTGGGAAACAACATTACAGGTTTGTAACAATATGTAAACCGAATTTTATCAATAAGCTCTCTACTTTTTTTATCGTGTTATTTTCGAACATCCGGGAGCATTTGAATAGAGTTTGCCGAAATTTGATGAAAATCTTCAAATTTGAAGTAGGCAATGTTCTAAACCTCATCCGTTTTGCTTAAAAGTTTTTCAATTATCTTTGTCACAGACAAAAAGACGGACGGTCAGAAAAATAGACTTAATGCGAAAAATTCGTGCTTTTATCTCAGGGAAGTAATGTAATTACTTTCAATAAAATCTAGAGTTCGAATTTTATGAAGATTACAGCATTTTCTCTATCTATATAAATAAAAATGAATGTGTGTATGTCTTATGCCTTAATAAACCGTTCATCCGATTGTGATGAAACTTGGTCAGCTTATTGTTTACGCTTACGGGATGGTTATAGAGTTAATACAATTATCTAAAATTAAATTTAAAAAATTGAATCTCAAAGCATTTATTTATCAAGGATTAATCTCCAAATAACTCGCCGAAGAGACAATGCATTCTGTAGGAATTCTTAATCCAAGTTAAAGCTTAATATTTTGTAGCTGTAGTACGCAGATATCATGCAAATCATCCTCAAAGGTAATACCTTAATACTAATTATGTGAGAAAGCTCTGGGGAGACCAATCCTGGGGTTTGAAATTTTAACTAAATTTTAGTGTTTTTTGCAGTAACTACCAAAAATATTGCTGTACAAATAATTGTGTACCATATTCATTTCAAAAATTAGCTTTCCAACTATATTAACTATTTATGGTTTAAAGGTTTTCTATGTTTAATCAATTTCACTCTTAAATTTTCCCCACTCATCCAATCAATTTAATATTTCGAAGCTGTTGTACGTAAATGCTACATAAGTCGTTCTCTGAGGTAATACTTTTATTAGAGAGAGCGCGAAAAGGTTTTAGAGGAACCGATCATATAGGTTTGAATTTTTAATTAAACATTTAAAAACATTTTGTCGTTTTGTGCAGTGTCTTCTGGAAATATTAAAGTACAAAATATTTTGCACTATTTCTACTTTAAATAAGTTACTTATTCAACTATACCAACGATTTTATTGCAAACACATGTTTTCTGTGTTTAAACAATTTTAAAAGGAAACATCTTAATCACATTTTCTAAAATTAAATTTCAGAATTCTGAGCAATATTTAAACGAATCACAAGATACAATAAATAGCTCCTTTCATTGCCATTCTGAAAGAACACCAAGTTTTACAATTCTATAAGAATACACAAATCTAATATGTAAAAATAAATATTTGTTTGTATTTTATATACTGTCTTACCGCTCATCTTATATCGAAAAAACATTGCTGAATTATTGATTGATTGCAATTAATAATATTTTCTTCGGCTGCAGCAACGCGCCGGGTACCAGTTAGCATTTCATGTACAAGTATGTACAAATGAAGCACAAATTAGAATCTGGACATCTGTGTGAAACATGAGTAAGTTCTTCCCGTAAAATCGTACAAAGAAAAACATTGTCTATTTTTTAGAAATGTAATATTTCAATGATTTATCACCCATTGTGTCCATAAATTTCTTTAAAAAATATTGAACGATTCAATTTGAGATTAGATTCTCCGTTCAATTTGTTATTTAAAAAATAATATAATACCAAAAAGCTTCAAATCTTAAAATGATTTCTGCAGTTTTATTCTTTCGTAATATTCCAATTGTTAAGAAGAACATAACATATTGGATATTTTGGATAAGGAAATAATCGGAAAAATAAGATCAAATAAAAACATTTTAATACATTTATCAAAACCTAACAATTTGCAGAATTAATGTATTTATGAGGAACGGGTTCCTTTTTAACTTCCCATATATCTTCAAAATTATATAGTAGTTTTTCAGAACATTATTCTTGGATGAAAAAAAAACGACTGCCATGCTTTGAAATCAAAGAAAAAAAATGGAGAGAATGAGAATGAGATAGAGATGAGATAGAAATGCATTGTTTGTAGTCCTACACTTGGGAAATCAGGGAATGTTATCTTAGGATATGGTAAATTTGGTTAAAATTGCCATAGACAAGCGGCATAGCAAAATAAAGAGCTTATATGAAAAGGTTCATAAAAATACTACAAAAAATTTAACACCCCCATTTGCAGCAACAGCATGGAAGAATCTGAGGGAGTCAAAAGTTTTCAGATCTAGTACTTTGTTTTATCTAAACTTTTTGCAGATTTTCTACAGTGTCACCTGTCGTTGGAAATGTTTACTTAGTTTTAAAGTGGGTTCCAATGCAAATTTACAATCCTGATTTCCCATGAGCGAGGTCGTAGACTATATATTTCAATCGCATTCTGTTTTTGTTTTATAGATTTTCAAAATCCATCAGGTATTCTTTAAGCACCCGGGATTTATGAAGCATAAAAGGGAATTATAAACGAAGTTTCAAGTTTCGTGAACTTTTGAAAATAGTTTTGTATAAAGAATCAATCAAGGAAGTTGTAATTTGTGACAGATTAACTGTATTTAAGAAAAATGCTTAATCATTCTTGAAAAAAATCTAAAATGTTGCTTTTTTTCTCGAAAGAACATGCTTAAAGCTCTAATTTCTAAAATCAGTTACACTATTCAATAACACTAAAAAGATTAATAACAACCCTTATTTACGAACAAATACAACGAGCAAGCTTCCCATCCAGAAGCATATTCCTTATAATATTGACTGACATTTTAAATCAGTTTATCTGAGCTTAAAATTTCAGTAAAAATCAATAATAAAAATAATGTCGTTAAGAAATTAGTAGTAGCAGAAATATTCTGAATTAGTTCGCACGTTGGAATACTATGAATTTAAATAATAAAAATTTAAGAAATGAATCATAAGAGGATATCGGCCCTGCTTTAAAATGGCAAATTCGTTAGGAAAATTTATTAAATACTAATTTCTAAATACCTTACGTATCTTCAAACTTATACAGTACACATCTTGTAAAAAAAATTCTAGCCGTTTTGAATAAGATTCCTTTTCTTTAAATTCTGATTTCGAAGATTTATTTCTTATAGAAAGATATGGAAATTCTAAACCGAAAGAAATCATCATCAGCATGGAAGGGTAAAGTTAGAGCGAGTATTTATTACTCGCCATTCAATTATTTATAATGTATAAAATCTATAACTATGTGACAGTGGAGGAACATGTTACACAATTAAAACTATTAACCCTTAACTGGGGAGGTGCTGTCTTCGAAACCACATTTCATTTACACTCAAATTAAATTTTCTAATGTATGTATTAATATGAAAAGCTATTAATATATTTTGTAGAATTTTTTGTTTATATAGACATGTTTTAAAAAATTTCAAGTATATTATCATGGTAAAAAGTAATTGCATCGGAACATACATTTTCTTCCCAAATTGCATAATACAATAAATAATATTCTTGAAAAAAATTATCACTTTTTACTTTTTGAATCTTTATTTTGGCTGTATAAAAAGATATGCAGAAATCAGTACAATGTAAAATTCAAGAATTATATGAAAAAAACGGCAATGGGTAAAATCAACCCTTTTTTATCTATTTGTGTGATTTTCATTTGTGTGATTGGGAAGTCATTTTAAACACACGGTTAAAACTAGTATTAAAACCATACTATAAATTATGTGTATATTTCTCTTGGTATAATAATATGCTTTATTTTTTTCTTCATAATACATTATCACTAGAAAAATTAATTATGTTGCAACATATATATCAGAATTGGTAGAATGCAAACTTTCATCGAAAAATTCTTCTGTACAGTTATTATCATCACTACAATCACTTTCTGCTTCATTTAAAAGGATCTGGAGTACTGCTCCAAAACAGGGTCATTAAATTGGATAATATTTCAAGACCTAAGTTTTAGCGCCATCTGATAAGTCTTTTTTATCACTGGAACACTGACAGAGAAGTAGTGTCTTAGACACCGTATTCAGAGAAATGACTGAATTGTTTTAAAAAGTGTAAGTTGAAACCAGCTGAAAAAGTGCACGTGTATTGAAAGTAAAGGAAATGGATATTACAGTGTCAATCCATTCAATTGATCTAAAAATAGAATAGAGGGGAAAATCCATCACTAGTGGTATTACAGACCAGCATTCTCTTGTAAACGGCATTCTTAAATCTAAGTGCGACCGAATTTCACCAATTTTATAGAAACTTTCTCATAACTAACTCCATATATAATCGAGAAAAATCTTGAAGAGCAAAACCCTACACAGTATTCAAGTCCTGATTTAAGAGATTCAAAAAAAGTCTTGAAATTCTTCAAGAAAATTTCAGAATCCGATAAAATACAGAGATTTTATTTCGTCAAATCAGATCCTTAATTTCATTTTTCTGGCTCATTCTCCTAATATTTTTTCTTGAAAGAACAACACAGTTTTTTTGTCATTGGCTACAGCGAATTCCTTCAATATTTCGGTCTGATTAGCATGTCTTCCTCAATTTTTTCCTTTTTCTTGCCAAATTGCCCCCCTCTTCAGAACATAGTCAGTTTAGCCCAAGTGACCCAATCATTCAGCAAGAAAGTTTTGATTATCGTGAACAGCAACACATTTGCGCCATAAACCTCTAATGTTATTTTTTTGTTCACAATTTATCTCCAAATAGAGTTTTAACAGAAATTTCTTATGTAGATCACAATTGCAAGCTTGTTCCAGGGTGATAATTCTAGATCTCACGCAAATTTAATTAGTTTATTAGATAATCTGTATCCAGAACCTGCCATTGAATTGTATTCTCCGTAAGTAACCACCGCTTCACACTTTCATGTAGTTAAACTGACATCTTACCATTGATATTTTTATTAAAAGAATAGCTTGCCTCATAAATTTTGTAATAATTCAGGTTGTAGAACAGGTGATTGAGGGAGATTAAAGTTTAGGACCACATTAAACAGCACTAACAATTAAACTTCTATGTAATTAGATGCAAATGTGGGGGACATCTTCTGTTCAGTTTTGCTCCTTTAAACGCGGCAGGAATTTTTATGCTGTTTACAAGTGAGGGATTTTTTTAACCCAGAAGGATATTTATCAAAGTCTTTTGGTATGATACAAATAATGGTTTTTTCAAAACTGACAAATTCAATTCATATCTCAATATTCTGAAGAGTATTTTTTACACAGGATATATAATCAACCTTAAGCCGAATTAAAAGTTAAAATATATTTATTCAGGATGAAAAATCAGTTAAGTGAAGTTCATTAATCATTTTAGGACGGGAGGTTTCTATCCTAGACGCATGTCCGGGATGAAGCGTGCGCGAAAGAAATCATCCAACAGCTTCGCTAAGCCTAACTTTGAAAAAGAATCACAAAAAATATTGTTTAAGTCGTAACGTTGTCATTTTTACTACTTTTTAGATCACTATTTCATTCATAATACAAGTACATTCTTTTACTATTTCATTCATTATACGAGCATATCCTTTTACTATTATATTCATAATGCAAGCATATTCTTTTTCTATGTCATTCACAATACTAGCATATTCTTTTACTATTTCATTTTTAATACGCACATCTTTTCTCTATTTCATTCATAATGCTAACACATTCTTTTAATATTTCATTTATAATGATAACACATTCTTTCTTTGACAATTAACTTTTTATTGCTATAATGAACTGATACAAAGACTTTCCTTGATGAAAAAGGGAAAATCGGAAATGTTGCTAGAAACTACACAAAATACAACAGAGCTAACATTAATACCCAAAAAGATTACAATTGCACAGTAGTAACAAAAACCGAACGAGTATTCAGATTGAGACTAGAAATTTGAATAGTTCTATCGGATGGAAAGTTACATTTTTTATCTCTTTTTTCCCTTTCCCCTTATCCTCTCCTTCCGCAGCAACAATTGTTGAATAAAATGCAGAAATCAGGCTAATCCGTTTGAGGATCTGTGGATATCAAAACTATTTATTTCAAAATTAATGGACATAATTACTCATCTAGAAACTTTTAAAAATTGTTCCAGTTCGAAATGAGCATACGCACCCCATTCCATTTCTAGAAATACAAGGGTAATAGGCCGACCTTCAAGTGACGTTCGTAGGTGATGCATATGTAATAAGTCTGTCTCATAAGGACTTCAAAATAAGACTTAGAATACATGAAATTCCGAGTTAAAAATATTTAACCCTTTTATTTCACTAAATTGAAAGTAAGTATCGATATTTTTAAAACATTTTCCTGTAACCACACTCTAACGAGAAGTAAAATTTTTAGCTTGAAAATTAATTTTATTTCATGCATTTTCTTATCAAGGATATACTAAAAATGTAATACTAATTTATAAAAAATTGCTATCAAACATTGTTAATGCGCAAACGTTTAAAGCAATTAACTACCACTAAAGAATGTTTAAGCACATATCTAGAACGCGTTAAGAATCATATTGATTTTACTTCCAATTCAAATGCCCCGTATAAAATTTATATGCATATTGAAGGTGAAGAGTTTCATCTTTTGAGGGTTGAAGAAAGTTTTTCCCCTTTTCTTGAATGCAATATAAGCGATATTTTCCTTCACTCCGGAAAGCCGCCTCACAGGAAGAAAAGATGAAAGGAGCTTCTGAAGAACATGCTTTTTCTCTCCAGAATGAATAGTTCTTTTCTATTCAAACTGAAAACTCAAATCCTGTTGCATTTTATTAAAGGAAAAATATATAGGTCAGAATAGCATGCAGTAAGTGATGCTTATAAATGGCATGGCGTAAAAAAGTGTCTTCGAAATTTCTTAAAATAATTTTCTTAATTTCCGCATGGATTTTATTTTGTGTGTTACTTAAATTGAACACATCAAATTTTATTAAAACGTCTAGTTGAATTAGTCAGAATGTAATGAAAAAAATGTTTATAAAATATAATGGAAAAAAAATTACATTATGTAAATCAGTAATGCATTTAATAGCGGTTTGGAAAAATGCATTCAAAAATAATTAAAAAGGAAAAAAAATATTAAATAAAAATAACATAAAAAAGTGAAATATTCGTTGATATAATTTGAGTGTTACTTCCATTTATTTATATTCAATTAAGCTTTCTTAAATACTAAAGTAGCCAAATGCCAAATGAAAGAAGGTGCTTCAAATAACTTTATGGTAACTGACAGATTTTGATCAAACAAAATTAAAGAAAAAAATTATAACCCGTTATTAGAATTCTTGAAATATAAAATTTGTGGAATCGTTATAAATATAAATGAAATCTAGCCAAGTGATATTTGATACTAACAATCTTTCACAATGTTTCTCGGCACTAAGTAAGACTTAAATTACAAATTTTATGGATATATTTAAATTCTTATATATTTTAATATAAGCATGTGAACTGTTTTCTAAATTATTTAGCCCCATTTAACAATCGCAACGAGTAATTCGAAAGATAAATAAAGCCCACGAAGTTTTATCTCGCATTTTTTACGGTAAATGAGATTTGCAAGCTCGTAGCGCCACTTTCATACGACTGCTGTGAAATTTGAATAGATGTCATGTTTCAAATTTGGAAATAAGCTCCCAACTTTTATTTAAAGCAATTTCTTTTTGATGTTGAGAATTTATTTTTCACTATTGAATGTTCTTTACTTTACAATGAAATACTAAAAAATTATAAATAAAACCATTGACAGTGAAGTAAAAGAAAAGGCTAGAGGCGTTTTTTTTTCCTTGAAGAAAAACAGATGTTTTCTTGAGGGGAAAAAATGATGGCTTGAATTAGATTAGAAATATTTTATATAGCGTCTAAAATTTATTCAGATTTTATATGTTCACTACCTTTTCTTAAGACTTCAAGTGCTTTTATCAGCAATTGTTTCATTTTACGTCAGTTTTTTGAAAACTCACTTGAGTCACATCTTCAATACTATATTGAATTCGAAATCAATTTTAAGAAATATAAAAGCGTTGAAAATTTTGGATGATTGTAAAGCGTTCTTCCGAAACTAGTTTAAACCAAAATTTGACATATTAAGACGTTATTTTTCTAAGATAATTTTGCAAAGATTTAGAAATCTAATTCTTACTGATCATCATTCTTTTCAGTTTTAATATTATATTTTTAAATATATTGTTTCTATATTCTTGAAATTCACAGTTAATGGAACCTGAACGAACTGATGTATAACATCTGAATTTATTTGCATTTTAATTGAATCTCTTCTGTTCTTTGCTCTTTGGCATTTAAAAATGACCAGATTATAAAACCTTGCATACAGAGTGCTGAAATAAGAAACTGCTTTATTTTTCTCCATCAATCGATTTAAAAATCTTGTAATATTAAATATAGTACCAGATATTGGAAATAAAAAAATAGCTTTTAAATTGAATCTTAAAAGAATAATTCGCATTTTTAGAACTATAAAAATTTAAATTTATTTACATAGGGAAATTCCAAATATAATGAAAGAGTAAAGTCTGTCCACAACGAAAATGTTTCTTAGAAATAATGACCAGAATTGTATCTACTATGTACTATACCAATCTGTGCAATACAAAGGAAGAAAGTTAGTAGTAATTTTAAGTAATTTTGTCAATATATAAAATGCATCGATGGAATATTTAGAAATGGATGGATAAATAATTATTTGGCCCGTAGCCTCTACAATTTTTGAAACACTAAATCATAGAGTTACGATTGCTTTAAAGGATAAGCTTCACTTTCTCATTTGGTTTTAGTATAAATCCTATTAGAAGATTTTCTTTGCAAATATATTTTAAATTTCTTATTTATTGATGTTTATAGTTTGGTGAATTTGGTGTTAATTTTTTGCATATTTTTCTTATAGATTAGTATATTTTTATGACTGTATTTAGTTTTGTTTATCAAATTACGAGAGGTGATCCAAAAAAGTTTACAAGCAGCAGAATTTAGAAAGTGGAAATTGTAGATGGGAATATTGCTCCCCAGATTGGAGACAGATCAAGATAATAGTCTAAACCGGTCGTTCGATCAGAGTTGATACCGAGATCCGAAAAAGCGACAGTAATGAGAAGACCTCTAGAGAAGTGGTCTAGCATTAAGGAGTGAGTTGTGATACGATTTCTATGATCCAAGAATGTGTTTTTATTGGACATTCACAGACAAGTCGTTGACGTGTACGGGCAGTAATGCAAGGAGTAAGCAACAGACAGTGAAATGGTGTCATTCTTTTGAAGAGGTCAAAGATACTGCTGAAAATGTTTTGGTGGGGGGGTCTGGAGTCATCCCCCTCCTATACAGGCTCGCAGTGGCTATTTTCTTTTCTCGGCATTGAGGCAACTCTTATCAGAGACAAGGTTCATATTAGACACTGGTGTTTAAAAAGGTGCCAAGAAATGGCTCAATAGCTAGAGACCTGATTATTACCAATATGGGTTAAACAAATTGGCCCAGAGGTGCGATAAATGCCTCAACAGGTTTGATGATTATGTGAAGAAAGGAAAACCACATATATATCTTCATTACACTTGTATGAAGACACATATACTGTGTCTATCGATAATAAAACAATTTTCCTTTGCCTTGTAACATTTTTTGGATCACCCATCATAGTAACTTAGTTTCTTAATGACTGAATTTATTAACACTGTTTTGCGCATACCAATTGTCTTATAAAATCTTTGTTTCTTAGGTTATCTGAGGTAGGAGTTAATATTCGTATGGAAATCAGACCCTTCATAGAAAAAAAATTATGTATTAAGTCCAAGCTAGAATATAACTAATCATAAAATATTCCGACTAGATTTCTTATTTCTTTCAATTTTTTCATCCATAATTTCATTTTATTTTAATGTGCTTTAAACTTAAAATTATTAGATTTCTTCTTCCAATCATCAAAACAAAAATACTTTCTTTAGCTTATTTCAGGATTAGAGAAACATTGAGGCGCAGGCTTAGAAACACGACTTTAATATGAATTAAATTGGAAATAAAGCAAAAACTGATACAAACCAATTGGATGCATATTTCACAAGACCCTAATGCAAAATACGTGAATGGTTAAGGATTACATCTCATTCTCCTATAAATATTGCAACCTATATAGCTCAAAAGGACTAATACCTGAATGAAGACATTTCTCCCAGGATCATAAATGTTTTTTTAAGATATGGTCAGGTCAGCCACAGGGAGAGTTTAAACTTTATTTTTAATTATAAATACTTCAGCTTTATTTTATGCTTTGTTCAATTAAACCCTGATCTTATTACATAAAGTATAAAGTTTTCTAAATAAGCATAAATGTGGGCAAAAATAGAATATTTAATTCAATTCACCACTCTATTCCAAGTGACCGAAGAAAGTAACCCGGGTGTAGAGAGTTGATAATGGTCACAAATTGGAGTAAAATTTTAGTATAACATATTAGAATTTTTGCAACAATGATGACAAATATTTGGGCTGAGATCGTTCAATTTACAATTTTTATGCATAAAATGTCCGTATGGTTAATTGCCTTTTCATTTTACTATCAATTGTATTTGATATTAAAATAAAGAAACATATAAACATTGAAATTCCTTAATATTCCATTTGAATAACTCAGTCCTCTGCACTCAGAAATTAATTCGATGCTTATTTATTTACTTATGACAAGGATGTGTTCACAGCTCCGAAAAGTCAATACAAATATGATTGTTTAATTTATCCATTACCGAATTATTTTCCACATTCTCTTATCATTTTATAAGTATTTTTAGAATTAAAATTTAAAAAATAAACAAATAAAACGTCAAAATATTGCATCGTTTGAATCGTAAATGAAAGTAGCCATTCAGTATAAAAAGTTAAATAATTTGCATAGAGTGTATATTATTCATTTATCCTTTTCTAAAAACCTAAAACAATGTCTTACGCATATTCTCAAATGTGAAAACATCTAAGCATATTTGTATTGATCCACTGTAATTAAAAAATGAAAGAATTGTCTTTATTGTTAAAACTATTGGAAGTAGTTAAAAACTGCCTGCACAAGATAATTTCCATTTCTTTAAAAACAACCCGTTTTTCTATCTTAAACTGCAGTGAAAATATTTCATATCATCAGCAAACAATATACAGTCATTGATGTAAAAACACCTTTGTCGACTATTTTGTGCCGATGTCAAACATTAATTTGCAAAAATCTCTAAAGAATTTTAAATCCTTTCTTTGTGCCGATTCCTTAAACTCGTATGTTTAAAAACAATGCAGATGAATTTGATAAAGCATCCTTTTATTTAAGAGTAAAGCCAAAGTAATGGTTTAATGTAATAGCAAATTTTTAATTATAACCATTTTTATAATCTTGCAACATCAGTATTAATTGCAGTATTCTTTCATCTCTAAATCTGAGAACTCATATATACCACCAAGACGTTTCTTTCACGAGAAAAAAAGCATCTTGGAGGCTTAAGCAAATAGCTATAAAATCCTGTTGCCTCCTTCAGCATTCCCTACAGCTGTACTTTTGGTGAAATAATTCAGACCCTCCCTCGAGCATTTCGCCTTCCAGCAATAGGAAGCTCCAGAGAATTACCCGGAATATATTTGAATCCAACCTTGAGATACTGGACACTTACGAACTCTCCAGCTTTGTCTTCGGAAAGCTTCTACTCTTCCAGTAACTTAGGAAGATTTTCTTGGGAATTTACAACACATATTCTCTACTTACAAGCACCATAACAGCTAGGGATTTTTCTTTGAAAAGAAAAATAATATATTCTTTAAAGTCTCGTAGACTTAGTTCCAAAAAATTTTATTAATATGTTATTGTAGTGTAAACATGAACGTGAGTCTTATTAATAAAGATTTGTTTCGTCTTTGCAGAAATTCTTGAATATCTCTTTGGGATAAAGGAACAAAAGTGATAAAGTTATGTTGATGAATTTTGTGATTTCCCAAATATAATAAAATATTTTGTAGGTTTATTTTGTTGCTCAACAAGGAATTAGAAAATTATAAATTCTCTGAACCTTTATGATATCCAAACTACCTTATGTTTCTGATAAGTAAAAAAAAGCATCAGCTGAAACATTTTAGATATTTAATTTTTTTAAAGTACAACTGAACAGTTTTATTTTACTTCACATACGATAAAAACTCTAGGAAGAAGAAATATATACATTTAAAAAAAGGAAATCTCATTTTTACATTATCATTTACATTCTTATTTAAACAATATTGATAGCTAATGGGAAGAATATCTTAATTTTAAGTGGTTAACAGTAACATTTCCTAAGGAATCAATTTCATGTTCCTGAGAAGAAAATAATTCTTTAAATCTGTGTTATATATCTTTGTATGTTAACTTAAGGGCATATTTCTTTACACAGAGAGTATATAGAATAATAAATAAGTTCTAAAAATAATATGCAGATATTTACATTCATTACCTGATATTTCTGATAACGCTACTAATAGAAAATAAAAAAAATCAGGAAAACAGCAAAGCCACATGCTGAATTTCCCTGATTTAAGTCATTATGATTTTGAGTTATTGCATTTTCATTTGCATTCATTTCAAAATACAAACCTACAGACGATCAATTCTTTGAGATATTTGTTTCTAAATTTGATAATAATATACATTTGAGGATATTATTCATTTATTTATATTCATTTGCATTTTGTAGTTATCAAGCTCAATTATCAAGACTAGATAGATTCCTTTCGATAGATTTCATTCAAAGTTTGAATAAATATGGTCTAATGTTCAAATGTCAAATTTCACCCCTTCAACTCAAATCATTTTTCAATTTTGATTTCATTAGATATAATACCAAAAATATGCTTTTCGAGCAAGGTAGTCAGTATTAAAATCTGAAACTTATGGCGTTTACTATACCCTTTAGGCCGGGAAAGCATGGTTTGTTAGGGCGTTGTACTCGTACCCTTGTGTTGTGGTGACTGACGTAAGTATAAATCTTTAATGGTCACAAAGTCCTCACGTCAAGAGTAATGCCACTGGGGGTAACATTTCAGAGGTGATCGTTCTCTAAACCAGGTCTAAAAAACTATATGTTGATGAAAATGCATGAATGAGGCTCTCCCGTAAAAAGAGCTATGATGCGTGAGTGGCAAAGTTGTAAACTTGGCTTTAGTGGTGCTATTGTAAAAAAATTAAGAAACACATCCTATAGGCTGAAATCAGCTGTCTTTGTTACAGTGGTCTTTTTAATGGCAAGTTACATAAGAAAAGAACACACCTTTTCCATACTTCATTAACAAGAAATAAAAAAAACTAAAAATTTGAAGCTTGTTCTATGTAAATATGTTTAATACTTATCTTACTTGTGTACTTTAATACTTACCTTTTTATAACTCTGCTTTTAATTTTTATAGATAATTTTGTACCTTGTGAAGTGAACGGAATTTCATTTTTCTTTCTTTTAGGTTCAAAATTTTTGAATGAGGTTCCATCTTATTTCCATTTTCTAAAAATTAACATTAAAATAGTTTTTATTTCAGAATTAATTGATATAGTTTACTCTCAGTTTCACAGTTTCCGTTGCGTATAATGAAGATAAAAATCTGAGCCCTGAAGGCAATTATAAATCCTCATACAATTTTACACACATTGAATGAAACATATGTGCATTTAATATATTAAATTATTCAACGCTTGTTGTGTCCTATTTAAAGTTCAAAATAATATTTTTTTTCACAATTTTTAAGATTTGAACTATCTTTTTTATCTCAGTGCAATTGAAATTTATTTTTAAAAAGCCGTAGATTAATTTTGCATTTAATAATAAATTAAAAGATTGATATTATTAAATACAATAACCTGATACAAAACCAGAGGTCCACAGATTAAAAAAGTGCTGGATAAAAAGGCGAATTAATATTTTTTTGAAAAAACATATATAAAAAACACACAAGCATATGTTTTAATTTTTTTTTATTTCAGAACATATATTTTTTACTATAAATATAAGAAAGTATATGATAATAAGCAGAAAGATTACTAATTTATAAAAAAATTACATAATTACTTGCCAGAAGTAGATAATTTACATTGATCGATCCGTAATGATTATTTTTGATGCTTCACACTCACCTTCTGAAAATGTGCCTTTTGTGTTCCCAAATCTGCCTTTGAAAAATGTATTTAAAGCTTTCAGCACGCCTTTTAAAAGAATTACCATTAAATGCTTCTCATTTGCCTTTTAATAAATAGTGCTCTGAAGAAAATCCCGGAATAATGATTTGCAATTACGAAGTAACCCCAATAATTCTAAGAATAACTCGTAAAACGTCCCCGCGGAAATAGAAAAAAAAATTATCTCCCCTTCTAGAATTCCTGTTAATTCCCAGAAATTCTTCAAGGGAAAAAAACTGTGTTTTGCATGTGTAAATGAATAACGCCTAATTTCCTCTGTCCACTTCCCGCATCTGTAACGCTGACTTGGTTGATTCAACCCCACCCCTTGAGATTTCTGTAATCTAACGATACGATGCCTAAGAAATCACCAAGGTTAAGTTTGCGTCTGGCTTCGAGATACAGACACCAAAGAATTCCCTTAACTTACTTTTATAAGATTTTGTCTGGCATTCTGCTCTCAGAGGACTGCACAAATAATACGTCCCATTCCCTGCTCTCATATTAAGAGCACACTTTTATAGGTTTTTTAACATAGAATCCAAGCTTCAATCTTGCAAGTTTCAGAATGTTAGTAGCTTAAAAAATGCAGGAAATAGATTTAAAACTGCTTTTAGTATTTGAAATTATTAAAAAAAATTAACCAATGTTTCCTTGAGTCATCTCTCTTATTGTCTTTAGTGAGAATACAGCAATCTAATGCTTTTTTTTCATCTATTTTGAAGTTATTCGAGGGCTTTTCTTTGAATCAGGATATTCATTTTTTTAAAGTGTCACTAACTGAAGTAACACTTGTTAAATTCTTCTTACATGTAGGTCAATGAAGAAGTGATTTTTACAATCATAAAGAGAGACTAATTTTAATCTCCTGCAGAAAAAAAAATCCTATCAATATTCTAATTTTTGGAATAAAATGGATGCATATCGCCTAAATACCTCGATTTTTTTCTAACAAAGTAAGCCAAGATCTCAAATTTAAAAAAAATACGTTCATGGAATGATACTCCAATATTTTTTACTTATATTGTATTAAATAATTTCAAATGAATATGTAACTCATATAATTTAATACAAGCTCCAGAAAAGCTGTATTAGGTTTTAATACTATTTTTTAAAACTTTAATTACCAAAAAAAGGATAAATTATGAAAAGAAAACATTATTTATCCATAATGGTGATGCGTTTGTGGAAGTATTAGTGAGAGAGCAATCATTCGTAAACAATATCTTCGTGATATATATATATATATATATATATATATATATATATATATATATAATGATATCCTTACAATATATCCAACATTAAAAGTTTTGAAGAATATTGTGGTGATATTAGACAATACCTATCTAGTGCTTAGACAATATCTCAATATCTTGCGCACCAGGTATACAGATGGGTATTCTCTGATGCTGATTTAGAAGTTTGAAATAGCTGCAATTTTTTAGAGAAATTGCACATTTTCCCAATAAATTGCAAGTTATTGTAACGAATTTTCACAATTTTTTCAGTAATTGCTTTATCAAAAGATTTGTGATCAAGATAAATACGCAATATTTTTATAGAGATAATTTTTATTCATAATTTTAAAATTAATCTTGAATTATTGTAATAAAAATTTCAGTTATTGTTTTTTTATATTGTATATAAAATTTCTTAGCTGACGCAATATTCCAGAAAAATACACTTTCTCTTTTTTTACGTTCCAAATTTTAAGCTTGTATTTACTTTATTTGATTTAATTTAGTCGAAACAGTGGCGTAACGAAGGTAAAGAGTGTCCAGGGAGCAATATTTCTTCACCTCTTCTCTATCACTAAGAGCGTAGGACAGCTAAGATATTCAAATGGCAACCGAAGACGCATAATATTATAAGACAATCAACCAATAATATTAAAAGATATTAGACTAATAATATTTGAAGACACATATATGACACATAATATTAAGATAGTTCTTTAGAATATATATGATAGTAATGGGACGGTGAACAAAATTATGATAGATTTCTAAAATATTATATAGTTGTGTGTTTCTTATATAATTTTTAAGATTTTCAATATTTATATGCCGGACAATTATCTATTTTATATTAAATCTCCTTTCAGTATCACCTTCTGGTTGATAATCCAAAAGAAAGAGTGATTTCATAATTTCAAAAAAAAAAGTTATAATAATATTCTATGACACATAAAAAAAATATATGTTTCCCCTTAAAAACATATTTTTATTGTATCAAATTCGCATGCAACAACCTGTTTATCGCTAACATCTAAAATCAAGTCGTAAATATATGAGTCATATTGAATACCAAAAAAAAAATAATAATAAAATACCTAAGCTTTTTCAAATTAGTTTTTTAAAGCCCCAAATTTAGTGTTTCAGATTTTTAAGTATATTGATTTTAAAAAATTCATTACTTCAATAACCTATTTAAAAGTTCAGGTTTTATTTTTATTATGAATTTGATTTCTAAGGAGTCAGTTTAATATGCATGAATTTAGACCCAGTTTGTAGATTAGTTTTAAATTAAGTTTTTAACCAAATATATTCAAAAAACGCCTTCTTCCCATTCAGTTTGATTGCAAGGAAATTGAATAATTTTTAACCATAAGAAGTTAAATAAGTAAAATTTCATGCAGTTTTTACATTTAAAATGTTCACCCTTTTCTTTAATTTTGTGCCAAATATGCCAAAAAACTGGCCGTTTGATGGTTTGTAATTTCACTTGCATATAAATATATTTTCTTATGAAATTTCTGAAATTTTCTATGTGATCTTGTGATAACAGCTACTGTATCGTGTCAAATGTTAGTCTCAATAATTTGGGAACAAAAGCGTCATTACATTTTAAAGGAACGAATGACTGGTTTTAAAATAAAGCTCCAGCCATACTGAGCTGTTAAATAGCCATTATTTAGTTTACATATTTAATTATAAAATTAAAAACTAGGACAAGAGGAATAAATACCAAATAATGTGAGATACTTTCGCCTCTAAATGCGAAAAATATGATTGCAGTGTCTAAAGAACTTTAAATATGTTTTATCAAATTTAATGTTAATAAGTTTTATTGGAGCAGTTTTATGCACGGTTTGCGTGCCAAAGCGTTTAGGAATACTTTGTTTAAAATATTTGATAGCCGCATTTAAAGTAGCCAGTAAATAATAACTCATTTAACCAGCAAGTATGTATAATTACATGCTAAACCTGTAATTTTTGAGGGAAATTTACTTTAATATTTCAGTGCAAAGAAAACAAGCGAGAGCATAGAGTTTGTTTTCAAATAAAAGTATTGATTGTAATTCATCGAGTATAATATGCAAAATTGGGTGTATGAATAATACCTTTCGATAAATTTTACACAATATATGTGAAAAGCGCGCTTGTAACAATCTTTCAACGAAATGTTTGCAATTATTATCAGAAGAACCTTTGAAAGCGTTTGCACTTTTCTTCCAGATCTTATATACTTACAGATGAGACTTAAACAGGGCTTGGCTAATAAATACTTCAAAATTTTATACAATATCTTATATGTCATAACATTTAAACCTTTAATGATCTCGAATTTTATCATCCAATTTTTCACATTCATATGAAATACGTAAAGATATTGTTTTCAGTATGGTTTCCACAATTTTGTTCATAATTCAACTATAAAGCATTTTACCATTTCGTACTAAATCCATTAATTATGCCTAATATAGAACTTCTATACATTCAAACATTATTTGATTGTTATAATTAAACTCAACTAATCTATATCACGCATCTGCAAAATCTCACATCATTGACTAATTGATATCGACATGGTATTCCCACCTTTGTATTATTGTTCATTCTACGTTGAAATACGGATTGAAATATTCATGGTTACCATTTAAAGAATCATTTTGTGTAATAATATCATGACGTTATATTATGATTGCATCAATTCCGCATTCTGGTAATTAAATTTACATCATTCATATGGCGTTTCTCCAATATGAAATTTTTATTCTGAATCTACATATAATTTTTCGATCTCGCCATGGAATTAAATAGGACTAAAATTTTTCCAATTACCTATCACTTAGTTACTGCGTAATTTATTAAGTTTATAAACTGATGGACTTATGCTATGCAAAATTTACAATAGATGAAAAATTGTGAGTGGATATTGCTGAATTTGTTCAGAAATTCATCTGTTGAAATCAAAGATTTCCCTTCAAACAAAAAATTTACTTCATCGCTTATTCAATAGTGATCAAACCAGTTTAAGAGGCTACAGAAGTTTGGGCCCCGAAATTTGATTAAATAACTAATCAGTTATTCATTATCAGTAATCTGATTCATTCAAAACAGTTTAATGAGTTTTAGGAGTTCGTGTGACTTACACACGAATAAACTCTTTGAACGGAAGCCGTCAGAAAGGCGTCAACTGGACGGACATGTTTGTGTAAGGAAGAATTGTTGAAACACCTCAATAATACAGATGGCCATAAAATAAAGTGCTTCGAATTATAAATATCCCTTGGTGCGTAATCTCAAAACAGAGATAAATGTTTCAAACAGTGGATAATAATATACTTATGCCCAATATCGTCGACCAAGATTCGCAACAATTTTCCAATATTGGTAGTTGCAATGACAGAGCAACATCAGTAAGACAGATATTCCAGAGGACCAGCTTAGTTCTCATAGAATTGTATATGAATACCACGGAAATATGAGTTTAAAGACAAACTATTTACTGAATACCAAGCCATGCTGGTGTGAAAAACAGTTTGTATTTTTCTCAAATTGTATGCATAAAAGCTCACATTTAAACTGAAACTAAACAATTTGATGCTTAGAGATAAATCTCATCTTAATCCAAATGCCGATTATAAAGAAAGCATGGAACATCTTAACAGGAGAAAAACATTGCAGAAAGAGATTATTTTTCATCAAGGGGAATCATCATGTGAGTAGGAATAATACTGGACAATCAAAAATGTCTTCATGTAATTGAGATAAAATATGTGAATACTAAAATCTGAAAAATGGAATTCATTATATGCTCGCCTAGCTTGAGCTATTTTCAGTCTTGATTTTCTATTTATGGATAATACCGCGTTTTCACATGCTGACATGGTGGACTTAGAATTAAGAAAGCTCTAGAGCCACATCCATAGCTCCTAAAATATATGTATGTCAAAGCCGGATGTTGATGATGCTGGAGTTGCCATGCAATAATATTTCATACAGGCTCAATTGGAGACAGAACTTGTGATCTAAAAGTCCACGCTAGAATATGAATGTCACGCTCCCCCTTGAAAGGAAAAAGCCATTCATGAACGGCAGTTCATGAATGGCAACACTACAAGTTGAATTACCAGAATGAGTACAAATTTGCACTCAGTGTATTTAGGATAACCCCAAAAGCACTCCTTTTGCCACATGGAATTTTCACTCAGACCCTGATTCCCTGTTAAAGTCCAGTTGTCTAGGTTGCAGGCATTCATCTGGAATCCTTCTTACCAATACACTGCCATCACTAGCATTAAGAACCAACTTTCATCAAAATAAATAAATAACAGCTCTCCATTCCGAAATCCATTGGCAAGACACCACTGGCGTCGTAAGCGATAATGGCTTTTAGTCAAAGGAAGGAACGCTCCAGAGAGTCTGGCTCATACCTGTCTTTGTAATAACAGTTTTCTAACTGCAGATTGTGGTTCCATCTGCAACTCGAATTTCTGTCGCAGACGTAGCATGATGCACCACAGCCGTACTCCGCATACAGCGGTCCTTCTCACTAGAGCCACGTGACAGTCTGCAACCAGTCTTTTTGAGGCCGTGCCATCTCTTGACCACTGTTTCCACAATCATATGCATCGGATATATTCCAGCGAAGTCTTTCTGTAATATAGAGGAGAGAAAACACACTTTCTGGTTGTCTTATATAGGACATCGTAAATTCGGCTGTTGATAATTGTATTTTCGTATATTTAAAGGCATTCTTGGCTAACATTAACTGAATAATCAAATTTCAAGGATGAATAACACTCATGAACTTTACAGCAAGCATTTAAACATACCTGATATGTAAGTTCTGAATGGTGCTACTAGTGTCAGACTTATGCGTGAAGCGGGGAATTTAAATCAATCTTATCTATCAGGTGTATAAACATCACAACCAAATTTTTTTTATTTAACACAAGTTTTTCTTGGTGTTGGAATTTTGCTTCCTCCAGTGCATATTGTTTATTTTACTGAATAATTTTTCAGTTTCCGAAATCATTTTTAAAGAAATTATTTCCCAAATATGTAGTTCTATATTTTAAACGAAATTTAAATAAGAATAGCAAATATATCATAATTAAGGTAGTTATATTAGTTAACACACTATTTTTTTAAATATATTTATCATTTTCGAATAAGGAAACCCTTCGTACTTTACGCTTTATTCAAGATGCGTTTATCTAAATAGAGATGAAGGTAGATATGAAAAAACACGTTATTTTTAACAAAATGAACTCGAAATATTCTTAGATAACGAATAATATTGTCATAATAATACGAAAAGAAAACAACAATTCGAATACCATAGAGCAATTTTTGTTTACTGCTAAAGGTATGAATATTAAATTGATAAATAAATTACTGTTACTGTTATTAAAATTTGGTACTTAACTTCGTACTAGATAATAATACCTTTCATGTTAAAAACCCTTTTTTATCTACATTTGAATTTTTCGATAACATTTTGAAATCAACAACAGTAGATAATCTCTGCTATGCCTAATTAAATTGCATAAAATATTCTTCGTTTTACTCTTGAAAGCGTTTTTGTCATTTGAACTAGCCAAATAAGCAATCAACATGCAATTTTGATTTAAAATAAAATAATATTATCACATATGACACGACATTCATATACATACTGAAAAAACAAAACTGAAAGAGAAAATATTTTATGGAATGAAAATCAAGGTCAATGAATAGCGAAGAACAACGGAAATCCTTCCTTTCACGTTTTATTCCTTAGCGAGGTAAAATCGTCGAAAAGTGGTAGTCTGGGAATATTTAAGCGAATGGTAGGTTTATAAATTCTATTTTTAGATAAAAGCCTATTTTTCAATAATTCTGCTTACATAATAGATAATTTTGAATACAATTATCCTAGACTATTCTTATGAAAACAGAATTATTATTCTGAAAGTATCTTTCATTTCCACCAGAGAGATGGAATGATTTTCTTTTAAGAATCAGAAATTCTAATGACATTTCGCATTACTTAGAACTAGCTTCCAAGTTATCTAGAATTCACAGTTATATGTACCTCTCGGATAGTGATGCAAGCTGGGAAATTAGGCTATTTAGCGGAGATTTGTATCATCTATTATTAGAGTATGCAAATCAACATGATGCTGAAATTAGTTTCACGTTCAAAGGATCGTGATTAGTCACGAGGTTACTGAAATGAAGTGCACTCCATACTATTAATATTTAACTGTTGAAATGGATGAATTAAGTACAATCTACCAAGCAAAGCAAATGGCTTGTTATCCGGAAATCCCTTAGAACTATATTTGGCAAACTACGCTTTCTTTTTAAATGGATCATTAGTAAGAATGTCATTGATTAACTATAACTATGAAATGCTATTATAAAATTTTAAATAACTTGTCTCAATTTATAAATATAATGAAAAATACTTTCCATTAGAAAATTTTACATTACAATCATTACAAAATAATATAATTGCAAAATTTTTATTTTATAATTGCAATATATAAAGTAGGCTTTGCGTTCGAATTTCCATATATAAAATTTTTATAACATAACATTTATAAATTAAAAAAATTTCGATTTTCAATAGAAAACTTATTGTTGTATATCGAATAAAATTATCATCCAGTGAATAAAATTTTGCCCTAAAAAAAGTATGTTCTCCTGTTGCAGGCATAAAAGCAACAAAAAAATTCATTTCCAACAAGAAAAATTATTAATTAAAAAATGAAAATGGCTTTACCGATCTTTTATCCATCGAAAATTCAAGAAAAATTTCAAGATCGTTAAAGAACTACTTGCTTTAGATGGCATCCCTAAGACTTTCTCACATTCAATCTAATATGTACAATCCTCCTATCCCCACACAAACCTTTTAGCCTTGAGTAAGGTCAAGAATCTATTTATCTGCCATTGGTGAAGAGTAGTGATGATTACGCCAGTGTTTCTCAACCTTTTAGTATTCACGGCCCAATTTTCAATCATAATTTTCATCACGCCCCCCCCCCGCTCCCCACAGCATACAATAAAATTTATACAATAATAATGTATTTTGAGTGTTTTGCAGCTAAACCTACTCTGCAACCTTAATTTTAAACTTTAGAAATTTCCAAGAATACGGACATTTATTGACATTTTGCAACACCGATCCTCAGCATTGAGAAAACAAGAATCCTATGCCTTTTTATTGCTCTTGCTTCCAGCCATGTCGGGCATTCGCATGGTTTCGCGAGAAGTTTCGATCTGTCTGGAATTTGGTCAGCTTAAACGTTAAGTTAGGAACGTGCGCAGATGTGAACAAACGTTTTCTCAAAGGAAGAAGGAGAAAGTTCTATGACACCAATTTCAATTCCAGACAATCTTATTCGAGTCGATCCTTCCATTGCTATTGAATTTATTCTGAATGTGTATGTTATATATATTTTCGTGTATATTAAAAGCTCCTTATTCGTGGGGTATATGTTCCATAAATATGCCGTGAATACAGAAACCGTTAATACGGAATGGTAATTTATACCGGATTATAGGGGATACGTTCCTAGGTGACAAAATAAAAAAAATAAAAAATATATATAAAAATCAACTTAATTGAAGTTTTTGAACATTTTGATTTATTATCTTAAGGCTTAGGCAATGATTTGATAATTTTGTAATTTTCTCTTGCTTGGTAGTTTTTAAAAGCTCCTTCCATTCAGACTGATATGCAGCAGTCGCATAAGCAATTGGCCTCTTATAAATAAAACTTCGTTCCATAGACGAATCAATGTTCATAAAAAAATCGCAAAGCTCATTTGCCAGTCTTAAACCTTCACTAAGATTTTTCAAATAAAATGTCACGTTTCCAGTGCTTGTGGAAGCCTCTTCTTCAATGGGATGTCAATTTAACATTTCCTCCAAGTCAGTTTCAGTCAAATCTTCATCTTGCTATTCAAGCAATTCCTAAATGTCACTTGATTCTATCTGTTCAAATCCATCTCGTCCTATTCCATTCGCGATTTCGGCTATGTTTGCAGTCAAAGTTTGAATTTGAACAGATTCATTTTCCGCAGTCAAAGCAGGCCACAGTTTTTTCCAGCATGACTTCAATGTGTGTGGCTTCAGTTCTTCCAATGATTCATTTATGTTTACGATGCATTTTGCTGTGTCAAATTTCTTCCAGTATTCCATAAAATTCATACAGGATTACATTCCATATTATCCAATATGATTTTGAAGGTTCGTCTAATGTAACAGAGCTTAAAGGCCTGGATTATTCCCTGGTCCATAGGTTGAAGTAAAGCCGTCGTGTTGGGTGGTAAAAATGCCACTTTTATATTTGGATGCATAGTTTCAAGTTCACGAGGATGACCTGGTGCATTGTCCGAAAATAGAAGTGCTTTAAAGTCTAAATTCTGTTTTTTAAAATAAATGTCAACTTCAGAAACAAAACAAATCCGGAACCAGTCAAAGAAAATAGAGCTTGTAACCCACGCTTTCTTATTAGCGCGTCAAAACACTGTCAGGTTGTCCTTGTTTAGATTTTTTAAAGCCCGAGGATTAAGCGATCTGTAAAGCATCAGTGGCTTAATGACCCAATCTCCAGATGCTTTAGAACATAGCAGCAGTATAACTCTATCCTTTGCTGCCTTAAATCCAGGAACAGGCTTTTCGCTTTTAGAAATGAATTTTTTGTTTGGCATTCTCTTCCAAAACAGTGCAGTTTCGTCTGCATTAAATATTTGCTCAGGTTTGTATCCCCCATCAGCTACTAGCTTTGCAAATTTTTCTGGATATTATTCTGCTGCAGCAGTGTCTGCAGGCGCTGCTTCTCCAACGATTTTAATGTTATGCAATGATTGTCTTACCTTAAATTTATTGAACCAACCTTCCGATGCTTGAAATCCTCCATCTGTACATTCACCACTACAGATACCATCAGGTTCATTAAAATGAGCGTAAAGACGCTTTGCCTTCTCCCGGACCATTGGACTACTCAGGGGCACCCTTTTTTGGTTGCGGTTTTCGATCCATAATGACAACGCCATTTCCATTTTTTCTATTGCTGGATCACGAACAATTTTCGCTGACAGTGAAGTTGAAGCTACAGATGACCTTTCTTTATCTTCGGATTTTTTTATCGATCGTACAGTCGATTCGTTGACATTGAATGAGCGTAATATGGATGCACATGACTCTCCAAGACGTAAACGATTAAGCATTTCTGTTTTCACTGTAAGCAGTAACACGGATTTTTTTCGTGTCGAAACTCGTTTCTCATTTTTTTTAGTTGACATTATAAATTCGAAAAAGAGTGGAAGAGACTTGTTACTCGATCACAATTTTTGTAATGTACGTGAAAAACGAAAAAATAAAACACGCAAAGCGGCTTTTACCGTAGAGCGGAACAGCAACAATAAAAAATATTTTTGATTCATCTGGCCAGACGGGAGTGGCGCCAATGAAGAAGCAAAAAAAATGACTTTAGTTTTTCATCATTATTATTATTGCCTGTCTATTCATTTTTCTTATTCATGTTTCCGGTGGATTATTGTATTCAATTGAGTCATCGATTCTGTATTCGTATAATTAGCTCAAGTTTTTAATCGTTGCAGCATTATACAAAAGTGTAATAAGATCTATTTTACTTTTTTTTACTAGTCCATTTGACAGTATTTACCAAGGATATTGAGTTAGATATTTATTGGAATCCTTTTATTATTGTGTATGTACTCATTAGATCCGCGAATAGAGGAATTGGGTCGTATTTTTTTAATCCGCGAATAGTGAAATCGCGGATAAGGAGCTTTTACTGTAATGGCAATTCATCATATTAAATATTACCGGTAGCAGACTTATGCAGAATCATGGATAGATTGTTAAGCGGACGTAAGCGAGCATTAGACGATAGACAAGCATCAACAAGTAAACAGACGAGCGTGGTTCCGAAAATAAAATTAAGAAAATATTCTCAAGAATACTTAAATTTTGGGTTCACTAGTACTGAAGTAAAAGGAAGAAGAAAGGCCCCTGTGTATCATTTGCTCAAAAATGTTGGCAGCAGACAGCATGAAACCTAATAAACTTAAACGACATTTGGAAACGCTTCATAGTGAGAACGTAAACAAACCCAGAGAATTCTTCGAATTAAAATTAAAATCATATGAAAAGCAAAAATCATTGTTTAAAAAAACTTTGTCTGTGAAGGAAAAAGCTTGAATTGCCTCTTACAAAGTTTCATATAAAATAGCCAGATGCAAAAAGTCTCACACCATTGATGAAGAGCTTATTTTGCCAGCCGCAATTGAGATTGTAGAAATTATGTTTGGAGATAATTTTGCAAAACAATTGCAGTCTATACCTCTTTCAAATGATACTGTTGTCCATCGAATTGCTGATATAGCTGAAAATATAGAGTGTCAGCTTTTGTCGAAGTTACGTGACAAATTGTTTTCAATACAACTCGATGAGGCAACAGATAGTAATAAAGATGCTCATTTCATTGCCTATGTTAAATTTTGTGATGATTTGTCAGAAGTAGAAGAATTACTTTTCTGCAAACCAATAGAAATCAAAGCAACAGCACTCTCATTATTTGCTATCTTAAATGATTTTATGAACGAGGCAAACATAGAATGGAAAAATTGTGTCGGAATATGCACCGATGGTGCTCGTTCTATGTCCGGAAGATTCCAAAGTATTCAAGCACTTGTGAAACAAAAGTCACCACAGTGCGTCTGGACACATTGCATGATCCACAGAGAAGCTTTGGCTTCCAAAGAAATGAGTCCTGGTTTGAATATTGTGTTAACTACGGTTGTAACCCTAGTAAATTATATAAAAATGAGACCCCTGAAATCAAGAATCTTTTCCGCACTTTGTAAAGACATGGGCGCAGTACATTCAGCGTTATTATTTTATTGCGAGGCAAGATGGTTATCACGAGGGAAATTTTTGCAACGTGTTTATGAATTAAGAGAAGAAATTGCCGTTTTCCTAGAAGAGGAAAACAGACCGGAAGCTGAGAATTTTCGCGATAGTTTATTTGTGATGAAATTGAGCTACATGGTCGTCATATTCGAGAAATTAAATAACTTGAATCTTCAACTGCAAGGAGCAAATACACATATATTGGATACGAGTGATAAAGTTAATGCTTTTTGTAGAAAATTGGAATTGTGGAGCAGAAATTTAAAGCAAGAAAACTTAACAATGTTTGCAAATTTGAATGATTGTATTAAAACTTACAAGGCTCAAGAACAACATATAAAAGTTATTTTTGTAACCATTGAAAATCATTTAGCAATGCTAGCAAAGAATTTTAAAAAGTACTTTCTTGCTGACGACAAACTGATATCAAGTTACAAGTGGGTGAGGGATCCATTTCAAAATACTCCAGAAGGACTCTCAATTGAAGAGGAAGAAACCTTCATAGACTTCACAGAAAACGGCGAAACCAAAAGACAATTTAGTAAAAATAACTCTTTGAATTTTGGGCAGGAGTGGATGATGAATTTTCTGCACTAAAAACAAGGGCATTTCGTATTCTACTAACATCTTACCTTTGCGAAACTGGATTTTCTGCTGTGGCTTCTTTGAAGACAAAATATAGATCTCAGCTAATTATAAAAAAAGAACTGAGAGTGTCTATTTCTAATATTAAACCCTCCTTCGAAAAACTTTGTTCTACAAGACAGGCCCAAGGAAGTCATTAATAATTATTAAATATGTTTTTAATTTAGTAAGTTGTTTTAATTTAATAAGTTAATTATTAAATATGTCGAAATGTATTTTGTTTTGTATGTGTGTGTGTGTGTTCTTTCCTTTCAGTAACTTAATCAATTTTTTTAAATAACATTTTCTCTTGGATATGCTCGCGCCCCCCCATTAGTGTGCTCGCGCCCCCCTAGGGGGGCGCGCCCCACAGGTTGAGAATCACTGGATTACGCATCTTCCTTGTGAGTGTAGCCTGCTATTATTGGCTATTAATCGCACACATACAGATAATGCACAACTACAAGTAATTTTAATATTTTGGATTTACCAACTAACTAAAGTCAAATTTTGTCAACGAATTTTAATTTCAAAGATAATATTCTTAATTTTATCGATTTTAGCCTCTGTATTTTTTGGACGAAAGTACTGACCGACATATGGTTCACAACTATTTTGAGTTTGTTCAAAATTTATCTGAGATCTATAGTTTAAATTTTATTAATGTAGCTTATTACCTAATAGCGGCTATCGCATTGACTGGTATCCAGAAAGATGCATATATTTCGAATGAATTTTATTCAGAGAAGATCCACACGTTAGACTAAATTTTACTTAAAACCTTTTCAAAGTTATTTTGAGTTTCGTATGCACATATAATCTCAATTTAAAAAACGTGTGAGTCAAAATCTGAGATATCTGAAACGTGATAATTAATCAATACATCAAGTAGGTAATTTTCAAGATTGCAATATTATTTCTTTGTCTGTGACAAAATGAATTTTAATAAATATTTGACTGTAAATTGTAAAAAACCCCTCATTCCTAGAAATATCTTCCTGAACTGAGATGTATATAATTACTTAAAAATTAATTGAACTTAAAATTTTTTTACGGTGAGCATGGGATCACTTTTCATATGGCTTAGTTCTATAATAATGGAGTGACTGGATGTAATAAAAAATATTTTTTGGAAAAATTAAAAATGGGAACATTTGATTCTAATCACAAATTCAAAATTTTCGAATTTGTCAGAGGAATTCAGTTTAATGCTATAAAAAGATGAAAATTGATGATATAGGGGGGGAAACATAACTCCGAATAATATAAAGTATTGCGAAAAGGCGTAATTTCTTTATTAAATAATTTCACTCATTGTAAATAAAAGACAAACATATCTATTTTTAAATTTCTTTAAATAATCTTGTAATTTTTACACTTAGCAAAATTTCTATTTACCAATCGCTTTCCTAAAATTTTCCAATTCTTTATTTATACTTTATTATTTGTTCCCAAAAAAGAGTGTTATCTGTTGCATAAATAATCCCATAATAAAATTCATCTCAAGTGAAGCATTTAATTATATCCATTTACAATAATGAACCAGTACAAATCAGAATAATTGTTCGAAGTTTGGATTTCAGGAAGTTGTGAATAAAATTTAAAGTTCCAAATTTTGTTGAAAGGTAGAAGATTGCTTCTAAATGCATCCAACGGGATATTTGAATTATATTATAATACATTTTAGTAAATGCAAACAAATATATTTTGCACTGAATAGAATTTATAGATTCAATATCATATCAGAATTAAAGTTTATAACAATGCATCACGATATTAATGTTTATAGCAATACTTTTATCATGTAAATACCTATTGTAATATGAAATACTTTTAATACTATATTATTATGCAGAAATATACAATTTTTACATTTAGAAATATTGTAATATGTTTCAATCAAACATTCTAGATAAAAAAAATTTCAAGTATATCAAAAAATTCTTCAGCGAGTTATCCCCATTTTGAGGATTCATAAATTTTGCCCTTTCTCAATAACATTTACTTATTGACATATTGAATATAAATCATACCTAAAATTTAATTAAAGTTGCTTTACGCTGAACTTTGAGATTAAGTTGTTTACTGTGATTTGTGAATAATTAATTTCACAAATTTCCATTTATTATTAGATTGTGATAAAAGAATCATGAATTGGTATCATTGTGCAGCAAAAAGTAAAAATTCTCAATTCAAAGGATTAGCTTTGCTATTGACATTTCTGAATTAGGAAACCCCTTTTGGCATTTGCCATTTAGCTCGAATTAGTAAAATTAATTTAATTAAATGTATTAGGGAATGTCATTTATTCATTTTTAAAAATGATATATTAAGTCAGAAAAAAGAATAGTATATTTATTGAATTGATTTGAAATACTAGAAGATAAATAATTCCATTGTGTGCAATTCAGATATGCTTAATTCTATAATTACCTTTCGTTTCCGAGAATATTCTGAAATTAAAATACAATATTCATTTAATAATTATCCAAAAGCTAATTATAAACAGCAACAGTAACTTTTTTCTCCATGAATCTGATTCTCATTGAGAATTTGATTTCGTTACGTTGTAATTGATTCGATTGCAATTCTTCTGGTCTTCTTTTCTTATACATCAGATAAAATGTTGTGAATGCTGTTACTTGAATTAAAATTAAGATTTGCTGGTAACGTTTTTGGAATTCGTTAAATCTGTGTACATGTAAGACTAGAAATTATCCATGAAGATTATTTTTCTTTTTAATACTTTTTAAAATGATTGATAAGTTGTTAGAAACCTATCAACAGTTCAAGGAATATTAACTTGACTTTAAATAATCAAATATTCATGAAACAATTTACTAATAACCCTACCCGATAGCTTTTATAACAGTCCGATTAATGTTTCTTATATAGTTATATCAATGGTCCATTTTTGACTCGGCTTTTGCTTAAAACTCCTAGTCTAAAAACGACTTCGAACGACTAAAAACGACTAAAACGTCTAGTCAATTTGCATACAGCTTGTACAACCCGGTTGTTTCAGATAGAATTGGTAGTGATAGGTTTAAAATATAATAATTCAGATAAAACAAAATATTTAGAAAATAAATTTTGCTACAAGAGTTAAAAATTAGAGTATATTTTTAAAAATAGCCTGATTAAAATAAAATATTTGTTAGAATGTAAAGGAAAGAAATATCCTAAGGCAACCAATAGCGTAATTACAATTATAGTATTACCCTTTAATTTAATGCGATGACTGTTTCTCTTGACACATATACTATGAAAATTTGCTCTAGAATTATTTTAATGCTTTAAACTATAGTTTATTGTGTATTTTAATTTTTTTACCACTTTACTGATAATTATTTTTTTATTTGCATTACATTCACAATTCTTTATTGCGTTTATTACAAAACCTTCATAAAATTAATTATCCCTAACAGTCATAGTTCCTATCAAATGTTTCCTTTCTTATATAATTAATATTCATTTATACTTAAAACATTGTTACATATTTTTTATATAAAATATGAGATTTTTCGATACTTTAGAAAGCATCCAACTATAAAAAATTACAGTACTATATTGCATCAGCGATAGAAGGAAAATAAGGAAATTTTTCATTTTTGCAAAAATTAAATTTCTAATCAAAGTAGATTTTCGTTCAGAGAAATCGGTGGGGATGGTCTTCCCAAAACTTTCGCCCTTTCTCCAATAAAGGCATTTTACCTCTCTAACAGCAGAAAATATGAATTTTGAGCTATTTTGCAATGTTTTACAAGGCATCCGTGAAAATGAAATGAAATATTGATCTCTGGCGTCAATGTAGAGTTTTTTCTATATCAAACGTATTTTTATCAAATGCTTAGAGATTAATATCTGATAAATGATTAATATAATCGCTTTTAACGGTTAATAGTATGAAGTTACACGAATTTGTGTTTTTCGACTTTCTAATTTGTGTTGAAGCTCGAATTTGATACGGAATTTCTTTATATTAAATTACTAAAGCAAATAAGAAACATCCCTTGCATCTTATTCTGTATATATTTCATATTGCTGTAATTATTCCTAAAGCATTTCAAGGGATTTAAATTTCTAGAGTCATTCCTCCTACAGCACCGATTGGTCTCCAAGTGACTATTTCCTTTTCCCAGCATTGAAGAAATACTTATCCAAAACAAGATCCATATCAGACAGTGAAGTTTAAAATTATACCAAGAACAAGATTAATAGCCAATCATCTAATTTTTAACAAGACGGGTTAATCATATTGGTACAGCGGTGTGACAAATGCCTCAAAAGGTTTGGTGATTGTGTTGAGAAGTAGCCCCCACGTATGCCTGTCTCTTAGTTACTATTTATATCCTAGGTCTATGACTAATAAAAATCATTTTTCCTTTGTATTTTTTATCAACATTTGTATCTTCTTTGAAAAACAATTTTTCTTTGTTTTTTAACTTCACGTTAAAATAACGTTAACGAACATTGAAATAACTAAACTAAACTTCATTTTAATTAAAAGAAACGTACTTTCTCTTTTCCTATTGTCATTCTCTCTCCTTTTCTATATCTGCAACTTATTTCTTCTTTTTTTTTCTTTTTTAAATCCTTTCTAAAGATATAGCTTATAAAATACTTTTAAATGTCTCTTATTTTTAATCAGTTTAAAGCTGAATCAAGTCTTCTTGCATTTGAGCTTCCATTCAGGCTGACTTCTGAGTCTACAATTTTTAAACTAACCTACAATTTATAGCTAATTTATATCTGTAACTATCACTTTTTCTACAATTTTTTTTAATATTTTAAAGTAAAATAAAATACGAAGGTTGAATGGATCTGCATTATTAATGATCCTGTTAAAAATTCAAAATAAATCATAGAAATTATATTTCAATATAAATCTAAGCAAAAAATTACCTATTCTCTATGCTCATCAATATACTTACAGAATATCAAACATTTAATCCTCAGTTTAAAAGCTAATCCGCTGGATTGTTTGACTTTATTTTATTACAAGATAATTAAAAATAAATCTTGCGATCTGCATTTTTAAACTTATCTAATCTGGCTTATTTTGGATAGATTTATAAGTCTCGAATTTGCCAGATTCTAATCTACCAAAGATAAACAAAGCTAAGAACTTCGTTTAGAATTTTATAGACAATTACTAAAGTAAAACAGAGTATATCAGATTTCTTGAACTAAAAAATAGATATCCAAACTCATTATAACATTGTAAACAATTTTTTTTATTAGCCATCGAAAATATGTTAAATCAATTTTTTTTTACAATTTAGTTATTAACGGGAAATATATATATATATATATATATATGAGACTGAATTCTTCAGTCACGAAACAGGAAGTCCGGACAATAATTAGTTTAATATTTGATTAGATTGCTTGTTATTTGAATTTTATTTGTTATTAGATATTATTATCGTGTGGCTTAAAAGAATAGCCGTTCATTTTTCCCTATCCACAATTCATTTGGCTATTTGCAAAAAAGGTTTAATTACTGACGAAATTTGAAATATATGCGTTTTAAGCTCGTAATCATAGTATTCTCATTGAATAGAATCAGTCACACCTCACATCTGATTTTCTGCTCTTAAAACAAATTCTTCAGATTCTCAAAATAAAAAATGGCACAAGAATTGAGAGACAACATTTATATGCTACCTGTTCATGCACCTTAGATTCAAAAATCCAAAAATGGAGGAGAGGCAACTTTTTTTAGAGGCAAGTCGATTTGAGAAGTTATGCTCATTCTGTGCATTCCCATTATTGCAACCGATATGGATTTTGATTTCAAACGATTGCAGTTAGAAATTCGTCTTGCATTCTCGATGACCTTCAACAATCTGCAACGTCAGTGAATTCAAGTGAGTGGATTAACCCTTTCACGACGGGAATCGCTAACGCGCGCTTATCGCTGAGGCCGGCAGTTTCTTCTGCGAGTGTCTGTCCAGGGCCGGAGGACTTTTTGCTGTTAAGCCTAAATCCATGAATTTACCGAAGTTTCAACGCATTGTTTAATAATGCTCTGTATAGAATTTGAATGGCATATGCTTTTTTTATACATTTATACATATTTTATTTACTTAAGTCATTTCTTGTTTAAATATATATTTTACACATTTTATTTTCAATACATACTTTAATGACGTTTCGACATTGCAACGGTAAAAACAGAAAGAATTCAAGTCTACAAAATCTAATTATCCACTGAAGACTGGACTGCAAACCGAAATAACCAACTCTCGCGAAAATAAAACTCCCTATTTACTATAAATAAAATACCACGTGCGAATTTAATGAGCCGTCATAAAGCATTCCAATCGGAAGCATTTATTTCCCCCTATGTTTATAGAATCGAAAACCACGTGTATGTGAGTCATGCTTCTCTCATTTCGAGTAGAAGGTCAGATCTACATGTATCTGAAACCATATGGACATACAATGCCATCTTGTGCCGAAAATTATATTTTTTAAAACGTTCTAGGACACTGGCACAAATGTGTGACGGCCGGCGGTGAACGAGAAAAGGCTCTGTCACGCCGGTGTGTCGGTCGGGAAGTGAGCGTGTTTCTTGCTGGCACATATATGTGCCAGTAGGCGCGAAAGGGTTAAAACTAGAATATCTATTTTTTTCGCATGACGCAGTTGTATGTTAGACAGCTGAGTCGGAGAGTCAATATATTTATTTGTTTTTGTCGAACATTGAAAACAAAATTAAAATACTGTATATCCTAAAGAACTTGAATAATAAAGTGAAAAATGCGTCTTCAACGTGATCTGGGCATCCCAAGTTCGATTATCGGTAAGCGTATCATTTTTCTGCGTTCTATTTGTGAGGTGTGCGAATATATGTCAGTGTAAAAAATAGTTCTGAAAGTGAATGTGATTCATGCTGTCGCTAAGTCATATTCTTAGCCCTAGTTGGCTCTACTGTATAAACAAGAGATACTCCTTCTGCTTAAATCTATGAGAAATAACGGTCATTGACTTTTCAAGTGCATAAGTCACAGCAACATCAATGTAAAAATAGAATAAATATTATTTGTTCTTCTCCCTCATGTATCATATTTTCTCATCATCAACACATCTATTTTGTATACGAAAACAAATATCACTATTTGTATCATTTCATTAAACATCGGCAAAATAACATTGCAATTATATTATGTTTGTGAAAGCCTTTACCAAAATAGCAAAATTTAATACACAAGTTCACATAATCACTTGTAAAAAGCAGCCAAAAACTGTTAGTAAAATGTAGTTCAAAGAAGTGTTAGAAGGATTCAGAACTTCACTTTAATTATAGTCAATATTATTTTAAAGATTATTATTTTCTAAGAAAATAATTTATTCTTATCGAAGGAAAATTATTGGTTTCTTTCATTTGCAAGTTTATTGACCAATATATTCCAAAATCATTTCTCGCTGATGTGTTCAACTTTTAATAATCTTGGATTAAATTTTAGTTATAAACCAATTTCTTTCCTTTAATTTTCTTAGTGTAAAATTCTTATTAAACCTTTTTAATTATTCAGTTATAAAAAAATCGATAATTAAATTTAAAATCTTTAGAAAACCACATTCATTTGGCTTGAATTAACGTTAAATATAGAAATAAATAACTTTTCTTCCCATTAAAACTGGCTTTTAAAATTCAATTTGAAAGAAAATTAAACATTTGGATAAACAATTATCGAATAATTTCTGCGTAGTTAAAACTAGGCTGAAGAATTTCCTTCAGGTAAAAAAAAAGAAT
>JAPMOQ010006408.1:402456-441573 GCA_026543055.1 Argiope trifasciata | reverse complement strand
TAGTTAAAACTAGGCTGAAGAATTTCCTTCAGGTAAAAAAAAAGAATTATTATTCGAGGTCAAAAACTTCGAAAGGAGGAAAAAATCACTACGCAAATTATTTTTAGATGACTAATAATATTTTAATAAAATACCTCTATAATTATATAGAAATTTCTGGTAATATAATTTTTCATTGAATCGAATTATTTTCATAGAATTATTGTTAGCCTGAAAAGCTAATTTAGGAAATAATTAAAATGTCTTATTACTGCACAATTAAATTATTATCATCGTACCATAAATCGATGTTTTTGAAGTTTGTGAATCACTTTCCATAAAATAACATTTTTAGTGTAGAGACATCTACCGCTGAGCAAAATAACTAATCTTATAAACCAAACGAGGAAATGCGTGAAAATAGGAATTCCATAAAAGGAACATTTAGTAATAAATTTGTTAATAAGAGATAATTAGACGCTTTAAAAAATAAAAACAAATTAAAATAAACGTGCAGTACTGTACAAAACAGTGTATACAGTTTTAAACATTGTACTCAATTGTAAATGGCATGTAAATGGAAATTCACATTAAAAAAATTATTTATTTATATCGTTACGACCTACTTGTGCCATTTACAGCATCTACAATATGCTGTTCTTTCTTATGTACAAAATATTGCCAAGATAGAAATAAGTGCTAAGTTTAAATTGCAAAAATAATCCATGAAGTGGAATAAAAAAAATGAAGGGAATGAGCATTTAAGCTTGAACTGTTGCGAACTTGTAAGGATTCAAACCAAGTCTTTCTCTGTAAGAGATATAAATTCTGTTCAAGTATCGTCCATTTTTAACCTAAAAATAATAAGAAATTGTTGTCTTTTTGAAGACAGTAATTAATATGAAAAAACTACGGAATTAAAATCAGACAATAACAAACAAAATATTAATTCCGTATTCAAATTATTTCAAAATTCAAATCCAAGTGAAACTGCCACAAAATCAAATTAAATCACTATAAAACAATTATCAAATTGTAAAAAAATATCAATATGATATAAAGACAAAAAAATATATCAGTTGAATGTCAATATATTTCAAAACAATTTGTATGAAATTATATAGAAAACTAATTCCTTATAACTTAATCTCTATATGTCTATCATAACCTTCCCATGAAATTTAGTTTCCTTTCTTTCATTAATTGTGTTGCAGATTATTTTGAACTTTTTTTTAAATATCAATTATAATACTCCATTAAATTTAGAATCATTTTTAATACATAATTAATTGATTATAGTATATTGTCAAGAAGATTTAAATAAACACGCCGTCATTTTTAAATTAATAAACAAATTTACCGAAGGAAATTAGAGACTTGCAACTTTGCAAGATCGAAAAGTTGCCCAAGACTAACGGATATCAGCTTTTATACACGATAAAAATATTCTAGAAACAACTAATTTACATAATAAAAAAGGTCTAGAATGTTAGAAAACAATAGCTAAGGAAATAAACTAAATACTCAAACTTTGAATATAACAACCATAGTGAGCATTGAACCCGCAAACTCTAAGTTCGGATCGCGTGCTTTGCCCATCCGGCCAATGAGCTCATGGCAAACACTTTTTGCGGCTTTTCCCCCACCTCAAAAAGACAGCGTGCTATTTGGCTATTTCGCTGCTATTTGGATCTGGAGCTTGTCAAAGGTCATTTGTAAACTTCCTTTCTGCTCTTTTATGGAAAAACGATACCTTGATTTCATCCGTCTTCAATGCCAGGCGGCTTCGCCTTAACATGGTACGGCTTCATAAGCAAAAAATGGACAACGTCCTTTGGTTTTCTTTTCCAGGAGGCAGGATCAGAGTTTGAGTTTCATAAATGACTTCGGATAAACAGCGCAACACTTGATAGGGCCCAAAATACATCCTTAAGAGCTTTTCAGAATGACCGACTTTTTTGACTGGGGTATAGGCCCAAACGTGGTCTCCAAAACTACAAGACACCATTCGGTGTTTGGAATCGTAACGTCAACAGTCTTTATCTTGCGCTCTCAGAATATGTATTCTGGCCAACTGTCCCGACTCTTCTATCTGGAAATATTCTTGGTTATGTAATCATCAGTTGCATCTTGAGGGCAAAAGGGGAACATCATTTCAAGCGTCGTTTCGGCTTCAATTCCATGGAGTAAGTAGGACGGCATGAATCCTGTTGCTTCATATTAGCGGTGTTATAAGCGAACGTCGCAAATGATAGAATTTCGTCCCAGTTTTTCTGTTTGGTATTCACATACATGGACAACATATTGGCTAGAATTTTGTTAAAGCAGACCGTCAATCTATTGGTCTGGAGGTGATATGCCGTCGTCATGCGATGATCGATGTTGCACAATTCGGCTAGTGCGGAAACAAGTTTGGACTGGAAAATGGATCAACGGTCTGTAATAATGACTCGAGAAGCTCCATGTCTTAGAAGAATCTCTTCGAGCAGGGATTTGGCGACTTCTTCGTTTTCAGCAGTTGGTAGGGCTCTGATTGCTATGTAGAGTGTATTGTAATCTGTGCAGACAAGGATACATTTATTTCCAGGGGACTTAGGAAACCCCCCAAGCATATCTATCCCAATGCGGTGAAAAGGTATAACAATGGGAGGAATGGAAACGAGGCTTCCAGGTAATAGTTGCGAAATTGATTTTCTTCGATGGCATTTTTGACAATGCATGACGTACCGAACAACATTCCGGTACATCCCCGACCAATAAAATATTTTCCAAATTCTGTCACTTTTTCGTAAAACCAAGATGCCCTGCGGTAGCAGCGTCGTGGAAATGTTTAAGTATGTCATCTCGTAAATTTTTGGGAATGACAGGCAACCATTTCTTTCCTGTTGTATCAAAATTCTTTCCTCATTTGACTCCGTCAATTAACTCAACTTTCTTCTTGGTGGATGGGCCGATCTTCGGAAGGATTAGTTTTGCCCTGCCTGGAACTTTCTTCGTTCGATAGTGAGGTCTATACTCGTGGTTACAGCTAAAAATTGATCTTGCGTCTCAGGATATTCATACACTAGATTTCTCGAGAGAGAATAAAAATCATTATGCTCCCTACATGATTTTTCACCCGAAAAATCATGTTACTGGAATCGAAAAGCCCATCTCGCCATTCTACCTAAAGTATCTTTTAGATTCATAAGATAGCACAGTGAATGATGATCGGTCACAACGGTGAAGTGTCTTCCGAACAGATACGGCCAGAATTTATTGATGGTCCATACGACAGCAAGACTTTCCCGCTCTGTAGTAGAATAGTTCGTTTCGACCTTTTTTTGGGACCTAGAAGCGTAAGCTATGATTTTTTCGACTTCATTCTGAATTTGAAACAGAATTGTTCCACGAATTGAATCATATCCGCTGGCGTCTGTATGAATTTCTGTAAAGCACTTTTTGTAGAACATTCCTAATACCCGATCAGATATAAGCGCTTTCTTCATGTTGTCAAAAACCTCTACCTCTTTAGAAAACCAATGAAATTTCGCATCACCTTTCGACAGCTACTGCATGGGCTCAGTGAGATAGCAAAAGTCTTTAGTAAACCTTCTGAAGTACGAGCAAAGTCCAAGAAAACTTCGTACGTCATGTACGTTCTGTGGAGTAGAAAAAATGTTCATGGCATTCACTTTGTCAGGATCTGGACGGACACATCTACTAGGTACTAGATGGCTTATTATTTTTACTTCTTGAGCAGAAAAAAAGGCAATTATTGGGGTTAAGTATGAGTCGAGCTTCTTGAATGCATTCCAGAACTGTTCTTAAATGGATAAGGTGGTCTTCAAAAGATTCTGAGAAAACTAGTCTGTCGTCCAGGTAACGCAGAAATATAGTCTATTTGAGATGGCTTAGGAAATTCTCCATCATTCTTTCAAATGTCTCCGGTGCATTGCAGAGTCCAAAAGGCATGACTTTAAACTCGTATCCGCTTTCTTTAGTAATAAATGCCTTCTTTTCATGATCCTCTTCATCCACTTCTATCTGCCATTAACCATAACTGAGGTTCATGGAAGAAAAGAATTTGGTACCTATAAAACAGTTTAGAGTACTGTCAATGAGGGGCAGAGGATAAATATCTTTCTTCGTAATGTTATTCAGTTTGCGATAGTACACGCAAAAACGTCAGCTTTCATCTTTTTTCCTTAAGAGTACGACTGGTGACGACTAGGAATTCTCAGATGGCTAAGCAACACCTTGGTGAAGCATTTTTTTAACCTCTTCCCGAATTATGCGTCTTTTGGTCGGTGAAACTCGGTTAGCCATTAGGTGGATTGGAGCATGATCACCAGTATTGATCCTGTGTTTCACGTTTCTCTTTGCGGCTGGCGACTTGTTAGATTTTGTAAAGACTCCAGAAAAGGCTTGTAGGTGTTCGGCTGATTTACGTTTCCTTTCGCTGCTCAATTCAGGGGATATCATTATGGTATAGTCTATTCAGGAATTCGTCGGCTCCTGCAGTGTGCTTGTATTTTTTGTCGTGTCAGCAATTTCGCATACAATCCCCGTCATCCAGGAGCACGGCTAAGCCTACTTACATTCCTTTAGGAATGTCTTGATCTTTGGCCTGCATGTTGGCAATCCAAATTTCACTTTGTCCATTATGATATAAGGATACCATGAATGGTACAGCAAGGTTTCTTTCAAGGAGCAAATATCTATTGCTGTCGACAATTACGCTTATGTTTTTACCGACATCTATTCTGATATGGCTATTCTTGTCAATCAGCGTGGCTAAGGCTTGTGGTCCTTCATTGTCTACACCTTCTAGGCATCACGCGCAGTGGTTTCTTGTCCAGTATCTTCTAACAACAGTTCATTCCGACCACAATCTATCAGGACTTAAGAAGCTTCCAAAAAGTGCCCTCCGAGGATTACATCGTAACTACATTGCCATAGAACGAAGAATTCAAAAGGCAGCTCTCGTCAATTTCTAACAGCACGTAAAACGCATTTCTCCATTGGCCTAAAAAAACTGCCATCAGCGACTTTCAGCACAATGTTCTTGTGGCCAGCAAACATAGCTTTTTGCAAGGATCGACGAAACGTATCTATCTATCTATCTATCTATCTATATATATATATATATATATATATATATATATATATATATATATATGTCAATGAATGGTTTCGTGTTTACAATAGTGTAAATCAAATAAATGAAATGATTGATAAATCGTGGTCGTTTTAATAATATTTTAAATTTTAAATCTTTCTGAAAATATAATACGTAATAAAAGACAAAATTATCACATCTCTGTAAATTTGTTTTTACCAGAACAGAAAATTTTGGATAAAATCAAGAAAAAGAAATCCTAGCCTTTAATATGGTTGCTATGTTACGGTATAAATAATACTAGTTACTAAAAAGGAATTATTACCAATATAAATATATATATATATGTTAGACAGTAATTTTTAATCATGATACAATCAGTAATTGCTTCTTTTTACTCCATTTTTAAACGGTTAGAAATTAAAGATTAAAAATAAATCAATTACTGAAGTTTTTAAATGTAATATAGAGTATTCTTTAATCTGAAAATAATCGTGGAAATTCATCAGAAAAATATTAAGGGATTTAATTCATGCAAGATTTTTTTTTGGAAAAGGGTATAAGTTCGCATCACAAGGGGCAGATTTATTATACCATATTTATTGAATTATGATCATTTTATTTACAACCCACTAGATAGGCATCGAGTCAAAGCATTAAATAAAAGATAAAAGTACTGCAGTAATTCATACAATTATTTATTTGAATAAAAAAAATATTTTAAAAACTAATGGATTTTTTTAAGTATGGAAGAAAGAAAATCTATCAACAACATTTAAGAGGTTTCACTTTTTACCATGCTGAATTAAAATTTTGAAAGTTATACCTATGTGAGCTATTATTGTACGGATGAATTTTATAATGGATCTTCCATGATAGCCTCAAATAATAAAAACTAATGTATATCTATAAAAAATAGATTATTTTTGTATGTCGTTTAAAAATAGTCTTTTTATTTATTGTTATCGTTATAGGATTTGCTGATTTCCAAACATATTAAAGTAAATAATTATATTTAAAGATCTTTTATCTTATTTAATAATATTTAATTTAACCTTTCAGAGGAGCGCGGCCGTCATACCAACATGAAAGTTCGCGCCTATTTCTGACATATACTATAGTAAAATGTAAATTTCCAAATGCGTTACTATTAAAATTATATTGTAAATAGCTTAGGATTAATAATTACAATTACTTTAAACATTTTTATGTAAAAAGAAGCAGAAAAAAATAAACATGGAATGCAATAACAATATAAAACGACTACAGGTTAATTGAATGGATTTAAAAATAATATAAATGAAATTACCCATATTTTGACAAAATAATTTACATATCAAATGAAGAAGAGCAAAAAATAATAAAGAATCTATGTATAAAAAGAAAAAAGTAATTGAAAGCTAGATATGAAAAGGAAGAAAATAGTTTCATTGTTATTTCATTGCAGCATTGCAATTTGAGCAAATGTGTTTAGTGTGCTCCAAACATATCAATTTCTGGCAAATCTCACAACTGAAATACGTGATTCTAGTCCGCTTTTCTTTTTGGCAGGGTTTGCATTTTTTCCCTGAGTCGCATCTTCCACTTCTTCAATACCTAGTTGGGCTTTTCTCTTTCGCACCTTTAATCTTTCTTCGTAGAGACTTGGGTACTTTTATTCAACATTTTCTTTCGTAAGTGCATTTGCCAACTGTCGAAGTCTAATACAACACAGATTTATTTGTAAAATCATACAAAATTAGATGATACAAAAACGGCCGAGCGTATCTCTAAAATACAAATATCTGATCGGCAGAGACCACAAACTTACGACAACAGCTGAAAGTAGGTCAAATGCAGGGGGACAAATAGCCAAGGGCAGGCGTTCCCAGCTCCACCAGATCTGAAGGTATAAAACAAAATTCATCTCTAGTATATCTCTCACGCGCCCGCTGGAAGGTTAATATTCGCTTGCAGTTCCATTCCAACCAACATATTGACAAACATTTAATTCATTTTTAAGAAAATTGAAATAGTTAACTCCATTTAATCTCTTCAATAATTTATAAATTTTAAATTAGAATTTCTTATGGACTATATATGTTTCACCAGATTAAAAATGAATAAAAATTAAGATCAGCCATTTTTGCTTTTATTCTCTAAGCTTACTATGTGATTAAATATTTTTGAAGCATTTCTCTTTTACATTTATTGGGGAATAAAACATTAAAAAAGGAGTTTTCGAATAAATGATATTTTTTATTCTGTTTCTTTCAGGATTTATTTATAGCGTGTTTTTATACATCCCAATGAAGTGTATTTTAAACCAATAATTCAAAGATGATTTAACGAATTATCTAACCACCCGCTTTGACTTTAGAATTTAAAAAATATATAATTAAATCAATGGCTCTTTTTGGGATGTAACAGAAGAAAAAAAAAGGGAAAAACAGTAAATGCAAGTTTTTTTTTAACTCTTATTAAAGCTGGCAAAAGCCAGCTTATATGGAAGTTTTTTTCGATCTTCTAATAAATTTCCAAGCAAATCTTCTTTGATAAATTGTGACGAAAGTAATTATTAAAACTTTGATTAATTTTATTGTTTACTTGATTTTTTTCTGAGATAAAATATCTTACTAACAATTAAAATTTAAAATTTTTCTGGAACTAGATCGTCAATCCCCTACCCATTTCTAAAGAGTATTTTACAGGAAAGCTCATATAGATGAGTTCAATTTTGCAATTATTTTCCACAGGACAATATTCATTTTGTATTTTTATCAATAAAGGGTTGTTTGTACAAAGATTGGATGCTAGAAGAAGCGCTATTTTTTCTATATGAATGATTAAAAATAAATATTGTCTCTGAAAAGCTTTTTAATTGACTTCGGACTAAACTAATGTGTAAATCTTTGTTTACACAATAGCTTAGCCTGAATTATGAGTAGGCTAAAGGAATGTTTGTAGGCTATGAAGGATTTTTCAAAAACAATCACTCGAAAAAAATACTAAAATTTAAGAACAAAACTTTTAAGATTTTGTTCTGATATACCGGAATCTGTTACTTTTTTTGAGATCACTTATTTAAATCTCTTTAATATAGCAGCGAAATTGCGTTTTACAGTGAATTCGTATTTCACTAGGTTATTGTCTTTATTATAAAATAGAATCACTATCACTTTAAGATTGATTTTCGAACAGCAATTTTCAATTATAAAATTATTCTAGATTTAAAAAATTATTTCATGGGCTTGTCAGATGAAATATGCTAAAATGTGCAAATTAAAAAAAATGATAATCTAAATTAGATTCTTGAAAGATGATCTAAAATTGAAGAATTTCTCAAATTCTAATATCACAATTTCTGATTTTTGCAAGAAAATTTGTATCATAGAAAATAAATATTTTATGATACATCTAATTTATATGAGAAGAAATAATGTATTACAATCTTTACGAAACGGCTATCGTTTTTTACTCTTAATTGTTGAAAATAATTTTTTTTCCTGATAAAATTATGGAAATTATTAGTACTTTATTGTTATATTTATTGCTTTATTAGTACTTTATTGCTATATTTTTTTCACCAAACTTATGTATAAAAAAATAACAAATATTGTTGGCATGTTTCTTTCCAGCCATCTTTTATAACTAAGTTTAAAACTTGCATACATTTTTTTTAATAAACTAAGAAGCAAATTTTAATATATTTATTTAAATGGCTGTATGCAAGGCTCGATGAAAGTAATTTAATGTGTTCAATCATTTGAAATAAATTATTTTAAAATTAAATCCCAGATAATAAACTGTAGCATTGTCATATTTAATAATAAATGTAAATATAAAAGTTTTTTAGTTTTTTAATGTATTTTTTTCAATATTTTTTCCACTTTTTCTACAATAACATATTAGAAAAATCCTGCTTGATATAAAAAAATGATCTCCTTATTGCTTTAGAAGACTTTAAGTTATTAAGTGTGTTGAAATGGAATATTAGCTTCTGTTAATAATCTATCAACTCTTGACTTCTTAATAAGTTTATGAGATGTAAATCTAAAATGAATAAATCTTCAACTGTGCCACAGTCATATTCTACAATCAGTCATTTACAGATATGGTAATCTTTTTACATTCAACAATTTTTTTCAGTTTTCCTTCAAAATCAAAAATGTTTTGTTAGTTCTTCCCTTTTAAAGTCATTTTTTTAAGAATCTACCAGTGCAAACAATGAAATTGTTTTGTTTTCGTCTTTAAATGTATTGCCTTTCTGTCGGGTGCATTTTAGTTTTTTTGTAACCACTCAAAATATACATGTCTATTACGCACACGTTTTTCACTAACTATTTCTATTATTTCTTCCCAATTTTCCTTTCTTCACTCAAATTCTTTTCATTTAGCATTACTTCTTCAATGAATGGAGCCAAAAATACGAAATGGTGAAGATTTTGATTGGAAAAAGTTTTTCTGATTCTCACAATCATGACCTGTTGAAAGCACTCAAATATCTTGTCTTATTATAAATAGGTTAAACTCATTATTTACTGAGGATTCTAACGAAGAAAAATCTTTTAACTACCTAGCCCATTCATAATTTTAGCGCATTTCCTGAGAAAATAAATTAGTGACATTTAAGTGAATGGTGTTTTCAATATTCGTGTCACTCAGTACATTTAGAGAAAAAAAAGCATTTGCAAAAGAAATTTTCGAATACTTATTTTCTATTTAATTAAATACCTTTCGAATTGTCTTCATAAACTGATGGAAAAAAATCCCAACACTAGGAAGGAGCTGTGCTAGATAAACGAAATTTGGTAGGCGTGTTTATATATCTGAAATATGACGTCGATTCAAATTTCGAGCTACGCACGTAAGTGTGGCGCTAGTAGCGACACTATGAACATGCAAATGAGGTTTGCTATAAATAAGCGCTGTAAGCTTCGTGATCGTTATTTACAGTTGAGATTTGACGTAGTGGGTTAATGTTAGTCAAGGATGCCTTTGAGAAGACGAATAAGTCATTATCAACAGCTCACTGAGTTAGAACGAGGTCGTGTTGTAGGGCTACGAGGAGGTGGGTTTTCATTCCGCGATATTGCTGAAAGACTTGGCAGGAATGTATCCACTGTGCATGAGTATTGGCGGCAGTGGTCAAAGGAATTAACTGCCTCAAGAAGACCAGATACCGGGATGCCACGTGGTACTACTGAGAGGGAAGACCGTCGTATTCGGCGTATGGCTGTGGCTAATCGTACTGCAGGATAACGCTGTCCTCATACCGCTGTTGTAACCCAACATGCTCTACAGAGTGTCGACATGTTGCCGTGGCCTGCTAGATCACCAGATCTTTCTCCAATCGAGCAAGTATGGGACATCATTGGACGACAACTCCAGCGTCATCCACAACCAGCATTAACCGTCCGTGCATTGACCGCCCAAGTGCAACAGGCATGGAACTCCATCCCACAAACTGATATCCGACACCTGTACGACACAATGCGAGCACGTTTGCATGCTTGCATTCAAAATTCTGGCGGTTACACCGGTTACTGATATTTCATTCAATATTTTTTTCTTGAATTTAGCCAAGTATTTTCATATCATCATAGTAAGTTATTATACATTTTTTTTAAATTTAGCCAAGTATTTTCATATTATAGTAAGTTATTAGGTATTTCTCAGTATATGTTAATTTTATAATCATCATCTGCTGTAAGAAGACTAGGTTAGACTAGGTTGGATTCTTCATTGAGTAATTTTTTCTTGAATTTAGCCAAGTATTTTCTGCTTTTATTTCGGTTTATTCTAAATACTGTATTTGAATGTCTTTAAAAATAATTTAATTATTTTAATATTTCCAATAATACTCTATGTCATTTGAATGGTGAGATTAATTTAAAGATTTAATTAATTTTTTTAATTTTAATTAATTTAAAAAAACTATATCCTTGTTTTCCATTGGCTTGCCGTTTTTTTAATTTTATATGTTTGTTATTAAAGTTAATAAAAAATAACCGATGCCTATAATGATAAAAAAAATTATTCCTTACCCAGTGTATCTTCATATTTTACATACCGCAAGCCAAGACCAAATACTATCTAAACTCAATGCATAAGGATTGAATAATATTTTATATACTACATCTCTATTCAAATTTCTGGAGTTTGCAATTAGATTTGCACCAAGTCTAAATAAAATGGAGATAAAAATTTCCTTTTGAATTAAATTGATGTGGTTTGTTAATATAATTTACTATTAGGAATGTATGTTCAGATAATATATTTCATGTCAGAAAATACTGAAGGGAAAAAAAGTCAGCTATCCATTTCGGCATCATTCAGACATCAGTTATCTGCGATTCGATAATAACATTTCTTTATGTCGTAAGCTTAAGTCTGAGCTGTTTCCGATTACGGTAATTTTTAAGTAATATTTCTCTATCAGGGAATGGAAAATAAAAAACAGTTTCAGCATTGTTGTTGCAAAAATGTCAGAAGTGGTCTTCACCTTTTAAAGCACTAAATAAGATAGGAAATCCTTTTTATTTATTTTCTTTCAGAATTTTTAACTCGATTAATACTTAGTAAGGAACATCACTTATGCGTTAGCTGCATTGTAACTACATATATTATAAGCAGTAACCACATTGTAAAAAATTCCCTTTCCCTGTATAGATACCAAATCTTTCAACAAAATCTCGATTAGAGGAAATAGAACCTTCGGGAGAACACTTTTTCACACCTGGCATGCCTCGTTCATATTGAGTGTATTCCAGGGGCATGCAAAAAAACTATAGTCTAAGTAATTCAGAAACTCGGAAAACGTAATTAGAAACAAGTATAGAACCAGAAAAATTGTACGAATGAGACATTTTGCAATCTTATAAGATTACCAAATTTTTATCGCTTAGCTAACAAAATTTGTATCACTTAACATGCTACATTAATTCATATATATATAATTTATAAATTCACTTAGATTGGACAAAAAGTATGATTTTAAGCCACCTTCTAGCAAGCACGAATCTAGATAGCATAAACAAGTAATCATAAGATATTAAAAACACACACACTTGGTTCATTTATTTGGTCTTATGATTTCAACATAACAATACAATTTCCTATGCAAAAATTTTATTTAAATTAAAATGTCATAGAAATGTCCTTTATATAAAACAACAAAATAGATTTTTGTAATATTCTTAATCCTAAAATAGTCTATCGCAACATTTAATACAACAAAATATCTTGTTTAGATATACCTGGAGATTCTAATTTTTAATCTTTAGCTATAAGAAAGAACTTTAGCTATAAGAAAAACTGGATTACTACAAAATCATTTAGAAATTTAACGGTGAACAGATAATAAGAGGTATGCCAGCATTCATAAGAAATTTAATATAACAATCTAAGAAAACTAGTCTCATTTGGATTTTCCCATAAAAGTGTTCCGTTTTGAAATAGTTTAAAAAATAACTTTGTTATGATCTTCGCTCGAATTTCAAACTTTATTACACATAACAATGATAGAGACTAAGAAAAAGAAGCTTGATAAATCAGATTAATAATTACATTGTTAATATTATTTAAATGCGTTACATGAATTTGCACACATATTTGGCCAACTGAGATCTATTGTTTTAAGATCATGAATAAATTATTAATTCGGGCTTAGCTTTTTAATTTAGAGTGAATAAATAATTACGTAAAAGCACACTTTCCATTCAAAGTTGTAAACTTGAAAAATTTAAATTTGGCTTTTTTTTTTCCTTCCTTTTTTGTGAAGAATATCTTCTGCGAACAAAAACAATGAACATAAAATTCTTTCTGTTCCTGTATTTGTTTTCTTTCAAATTTCATTCAGTATGTCCAAGTTTACATTTAATTCTAATTAATTATCTTATGCATAACTTGATATTTACAATTACCCCAGTAAAATATTTTTCAGAAGAAGATTATGTTAGATATTAAAGTTGTGGTATTTTCAAAATATTATGCGTGCACTGTTCATCGTGTCCATAAGCTTTCTTCTAGAAGTCGAATCCCATAAAATGCAAGTAAAAAATTAAATGACCAACTAATTTTAATCAAATTGCAGTAATGGGATTTCACTTTTTAATTCTTTATGTAAACTACGCAGAAAAAAAGCAAAAAAAAATGTTTCTGCCTTGATTTCCAACGATAAAAAATATCCTACTGGTAGTGTTTGTTCATAAAAGCAGAATTTTGTCTATTAAAAAGTAAATACATATATTTCTATCTGAAAAGTAAAATGCTAGAAAATATTGATAAAAATACTCCTATAAATTTTATGCTATATTCCATTTTCCCTATTTCATCATTCGAACATACTCAATGTTGTCTTGTTAAAAAACATTAAAAATTGTGTTTGCAACCACTTATAAAATTGGAAATGTACCTTCAGCTTTTTAAATAATTAACACTACACCACTGAAAATCTTAATTTATTTATCCGTATCTATTTACTTAGATACATTTAAACTGTTTAGTTTTTTTTTTTTTTTTTTTTTTTTTTGGAAATGAAATCGAAAAATATCTTTTTATCTTATATGCTTAGAATTTAACTTATAATAAGAATGTATCTTCATTCTTTTGTTAAGGAAACTGATTTCTTTTTTTTTAATATTGCCCTTCTTTTTTCTTCAGTTTGACTGAAGTATAAGTTTTATAATCATTGTTTACTCCGATTTCATACAATTATAATTACAGTCGCTTATTTTTTGACTTTTTTTCCTAACATTGCATCATACAGTAATGAAATATATCTTGAACATATGCGCATGTAAATCTAATAAATTTAAGGTCTTATTTCGTTCTAAAATAATTATAAAATTGTAATAAAACATCCTTTATGCTAATGTTTGGCGATTGTTGAAGTATACTATAAATATCAGTTTCCAATTAATAGTCAGAAATTCATTCTATTTATTAACTTTCTCATATTCAGAATGTGATTTTTTTTTCCTTTTTTTATTTAAATTCATTTACGCAATTAAGAATGATATTCCATAAAGTTTTAAGGCTTATTTAAATTCAACTTCAAATTTAGGAAAACTTTTTGCTCTTAATAATTAAAATTGTAATTTCATAGGGATAAATATGTCTCTAGATTTAGAAGATTATACCTACCTAACATTTATATGACTTACCATCTTTCTTTGTTCAAACAGAATTAAACTGAAATAAAGCTATATTTTGTAATATAAATTTATTCGGTGAAGTGAAATATAACTAAAAAAATTAATTTGGGAAAATATTATTTCTTTTCCAAACATAACATACTTTTATAATAAGTTAAAGAAGTTTTAAGATTGATTCCTTTGTAATATAATCAATTATAAATTTAGCCAGAAAATGTCATTAATTTTACAAGAAAGTTTCAAATTTTTAACGTTTGCCTTTTAACTAAGGGAAAGAAAAAATCCAGCAATTCTTATCTATAACGATGTATTTTCGAGTTATATATAAATTAAGTTTCTTATTTTCCTTTTTTTTTATTCACCCAGTTTTAAAGCCTTTTAGATACAAAAATATATTCCCGTAAGCTGTATTTAGCTTTCATTTCCCGTCTTTCCAATTCCCAATACATTATTCATAAAGTATAGGTAAGGAAACTTATTCTTATTCTCCATTTTGTACTAATCTAGATATTTATGCTTTCTGCCATGAAATATTTCATTTCTTTTTGTGAGATATAGTTCTTTTCTATTTTCGCTTTTGTTCTTTCGTCTTCGAGATAGCTCATAAATATATCTTCGAGAATTCGGATAGTCGTAAAGAGAATTTGAAGAGTTCATTTCCTACATTCAAATATTAAATTACTTTTTATTTAAGTACATTCAGTTTTACTAGAATTAAAAATATAAATAAATAAATAACTTAACGCAATCGAAAGAAAAATTTATAAGCAAATCTGATAATAGTAGTTCTAGCTCGAATAACGAAAACAATTAAATTATTGAAGTTTCTTGACTTATTTATAAATGCTAAAAAACTCCAATAGCTACTCTGATTGTGACTATTTCTTTATTATTATTGTATTATTTGAAATTTCACTGGTTTCCGATATTTTGCTGATTCCTGTAGAAAACTGCATTGCTGTAATCAGACTTTGGGATTAATTTTTGGGAACGGTAGTGTTTCTGATAATATTTTTGTGTTTTGTATTCATCACCATTGTTTTAATTGTCTGTTCAATTGTTTTAATTCTTCGGTGTCTTTGTAAATATATAAAAGGAAGAGATTCGTTATTTTTGTCTTTTTATCAAATTAAAATAAAACTTTTTTGCTCTAGCAAAGGCAAGGATACATTTCCAACCTCAGAAAAAGTATTTGTCTCATAGAAAAGCAATCCTTGTAAGAAAACGAATAATATAGTAATGTTCGTATGAAGCCAAAATATCACAGAAATTCATTTGAAACCGATTATCAGGCATAAAAAATTGTTATTTTTACTGATAAATAAAAATGAAATGAAAGAAATGATGAATATAAAATAAAAATATATTTATATATATTTTATAAAATGAAAAAAATAATTATTTTTTGTTATTTTAATACCGCAAATTCAAGGGCACATTTCAAGAATCGGGCAATCATGTGCCTCTTATAGAAAAATGACTGTATAAGAACGAAAAATGCACTGAAAGTTTGTGAAATCAAGATGAGACAAAATTATATTTCATAAATCGACGAACAAAACAGTCATTCGCAATGTATTCACTGATCACTTCCATCCACTTTTCCACAACTAATCACTTCATTGATCACAATTCCATCCACGAAAAGACAAATAGATAGGAAGTACTGAATTTGATTATTTGATAGGATTAACTTTGATGTACGTTTATTTCTCAATTTATTATTTAAAAACAAAGAAAACTGTAAGTGGACTATAGAGATACATGCAATTTATTACTCAAATACGAAAAACGAGAAATTTTTCGAGACAAATGATAATGAATGGAAATAAATTGACTGACAACGGATAGTTTTGGGAGAAATTTGCTTCAATTCCTCCTATCATTGTGATCACATATATCAAACATTAATTATTGCATCATCACAGGATTCATTTAGACTCCATGAAGTCAAAGTGCCACCCAAGTCAAATCAATCACAAAGGTCAATGCTCATTTCAAAGAAATTATGTTCTTTTGCAAATAGAACTGGAAGATCATTGTTGTTATAAGCTTCTATAAATGAAACTAAAAGATTTTTTTCAGTAACATAATTTAGGCACATGATCTTTTTCAAGAAAAGTCATAATTTTAAAAAATATAATAGATGATTTTAAATATTTTAATACAAAATTACATGTCTATTGTTTAATATAAATATTTAATGGTTCCTTAATATATTATTTGTGCTGTTCTAGAATATGTCACCCCATTCTGTATATAATTAAGATTCAACATCTTAATATTATCATTTATTTCAGACTGAGACAAGCTGTGAAAGAGGAAAAAGAAATCCATCTATTCTCTCCATCTATTCCCGAACAATCTGATGCTCTGAAGAGATGCAACTAGATGCAGTAGAAGAACCTGCATATTATAAAGAGACTCAATCAATATCTGGAAGAATCTGCATGTTATAAAGAAATGCAAATAATCTCTGGAAAAATCTGCAAAAACTGTGAAGAAATGCAGCCATGCTCTGGAGGAGCCTGAATTTTATGAAGAAATGCAATAATAGAATTTGATTTGAAGGAATCTACATGCTTTCGAAAATTGTACTTATCACTTTGCCCAGATGTTTAATTATGGGTCATAGGCAATCAGTTAAGGATGGGATAAGGAAGTTTTATAAAGGGGCAAATCATTTTCAAAATGATGGTGCGTATATTATTAATAAACTTTATGGTAATTGAAAAATGTTTCATTTTAATTTTCCCAGTAAACTTAATCGGATATGTGATTGATTGTTTCAAAACACGCCAGGCATTTTGAATGCTCATTATTTAAATAATTCAGGAGGAATTTCGATTTGAAGGCAATCAATTTTAGAAATAAATATAAGAAATAAAATATTAAATAGTTATTGAGTAATTTTCTTGTGTAAAGGTAATTTATTGAGTTTGTACTTTTTTAAATACAATTTTACAGATTTGGTGATAAAATTTCTTTATTGAATTATTTAGCTCTAAAGAGTATTGTCTCACTCCTTATCACGCAAACGCTTGTTGCCTTGAAACAAATTTTTATACAAGAAACGTTATAAAACAGCTTAATATTTGAGACCAGTTTAGAAATATCATTAAAAAAAATTCCACACCTGTGCAATTATTTGAACATTTTGTCATACCCAATGAACAAGTTTGACATTTAAACAAATAATTATCTAGCTAAAATAAATTTATTTGTCTTACTTTCACCAACCATTTAAAATTTTGATAAACTCAATATCTATTCGAAATATTTACGATTTTAAAAAAAATCTTAAGTAAAACTAAGTTCTACTTATATTTAAATTTCAAATAAATAAAATCATTCTATTTTTTTCTTCGTACCCGACAAAAACGGAATTTCATTGTTTCTAAAACACACATTTTGAAATCAAAAATACGAAATAAGGTTATCTAATTTCTGAATTTGTTTTTCTAACCGTGCCTTCTTAGATACAAACAGTGCTATACCCTTAAGCTCTGTTGTGCGCTCATTCCCAGACTTTTCAACTTCCAATGCATTATTTATAAGTTTAGATTGCTTGTTAGATGAGATTATAACCTTATTCCTCTTTTTCTGTGGTTGCTCTAGATATTTTCAGTTTTCTCCCACGGAAGCGTTCCAAGTTTACGAATAGTTGCTCCATTTTTTTCTCTTATTTTGTCTTCAGTATGCTTAAATTTTCAAGCCGCCAGTCGTGGTATTTCGTTTAATAATAGAAAACCTCATTTATAATATTTTAAATATTGTAAAGTGGATTAAAAGAAATAGTCAGTTTTGTCGAATTGCTTCTTTGTATTTCTTAGTATATTCTATTCCATTATATTTAAAAAAGATATCGAAAATCTTAACCTTTATTCATTGACAGTAAATTTTATAAAAGGAGTAAGTTCTCAATATTTGAAATATTGTACGCTTCATTAACGAAAAAATGCTATGTTAATCCATCAGCATACTGGCAAGAAAAAGACATCTACTATCGGGATCGATATAGTTTATGTAGTAACTAAAAATTTTAAATTGCACCACTAAATTTTCTTTAGCACTTTCAAAGTCAAAATATGTCATGACTTCATTCGCAAAACTTAGGATAGTGATTAATTTCCATTTGCCAAAAATCATTCATGGGAGTTAATAGAAATGGTTTTTAAGTAATGCATGATTTTAATCAGACAATTTCTCAAAATATAGTTTTGTTTTGATACGTTAGCAATATATTATTCAATCTAAATGTGTTATTGTATGTCTGGAAAACCGAAAAAAAATTGAAAATTAAATATTAAATTGAATTTAAGAATTGAAAACTGAAGAAAGGTTTAACCCTATAATTCAGAAACTCCTATATCAAATTTTTAACGCTATTTTATTATCAAAAGAATTATCAATATAATGATAGAAATTTAAATGTTTCATCATTTTTTTCTTGAATCTTGGAGAATTTTAAAACATATTCTTTAGCATAATTTTGAATAATTTATTTAGTTAAGGAAAAAGAATTTTGCTTAACATCCGTGCAGTTTATAAAAGGAATTGGAAATTAATATTGCAAAGAAGCAAATTTTGAAAACTAGATGGCTGCATTTTTAATGACACTTTTATATTATGGAACTTAAATTCTTTAAGAAAATTTATATATTTAATAAATAGAATGCTTGCAAATATTTATAAATAAAACAGCTGAATTGTCTATAGCTATTTGATGCTGAAAATACTTTATTGAGTGAATAGCGAGTATTAATTTTATGTACAAAAAATTTAATAGAAATAAAATACAGCATAGATTCCGAGAAGCATCTGGCTCTTTAAGGGTGTAAACTAATTGAAAATTACTGTTAATGGTTGTCATATATTAGAATATTAAATAAAAAAAATATTGCAGCTTTGTTTTATAACGTTAAAATACTTTTGAAAAATTTTCTTAACATTCAAATGTTTATTTGTTGGTATAAATGACTTCCCAATGTATAAAAGGAAATTAATATTACAATGAACTATTCAAACTAATCAACATTAAAAATGTCTAAAAAATCCCCATCACTTTTTATATTTGGACGAAGACGTTATTTTTCTATAGAATACATATTTTATAATGCTAATTTTAAAATTTATGTAAATATTCTTGTTTAAAATCGCCCTTTTCCAATGTAAAACAGATTTATTGCAAATAAAATAAAATTAAATGCAAATTCAGATATCATATAATCTTTTCAATTAAAATGCTTCAAAAGTAATTTTAAAAAACACTTTGTTCAAGCGAATCTAAAATTAATTATATAGAATCGTTAGGAACAAAGTAATGCCTCAAATTAAGCACACATAAAAAACTATTCAATTTTACAATTTATTTCCACATTTGAGAATATCTTTTAAGTCTGCAAGTATAGAAGGACAGTAATGTTTTAACATTATTCTATCATTCTTTAAATAACAAAATTATATTAAAGCAAATTAAAATTTAAAATACCACTTTAACATTTAATGGATCAAACTTAATCCTTTAAACTGAAGAAAATCGTATTTAAGACTTTCTGCAATATTTTATTTCTCTGTTGTTATAATTATTATATAAAAGCATATATTTTGTTAAATGTAAGTATGAGATTTAATTCTGTGGTGTAATTTTAAGGTAAATGTATATATGTAAATTGCCATGTTTAAAATAGAGATATTTCATTTAGGAAGAAGCTTTTCGCTCTCCTTTTGAAATAAGGTTTATAAAGTTTATTTAACTAAAACGAGTCAAGGAAACCATACAGAGCTCGCAATGTTATAGAATTATCTATAATAATAAGATAATCGGTTTATCATAATCAGCAAGGTTCTTTCCAACTTAGAATAGCATATTTAAAGGAAAATTGGTCAAATCATGGCCAATTGTTGATCAGTTGCTATCCAAGATTTTCTGAATTCGTTTGGTTTTTGGTTTTTAATTGATTAAAGGAATTTATTCTTTTATGCTTGTTTCATTGTTCTTTAAATTTTAAAATCTTTTATTCATTGTTTTGCTCCTATGTCATTCAACCGTATTTTACTTCAAAGTGAATTTCTCAATAGATTATCTTAACGCTTACAGTCTTCGGTCAAGATATCGAAATTTATCATTGGGAAAAGATGTTTCGCTTAGAAATTTCGATGTGTATAAATTTCGATGAACAAATTCCTAATTTTTCATTGCTTTCTTTAGAATAATAAATGATTATCATTTTTAAAGACTGAAGAAAATTTAAACTAATTGAATAATTAAACCATTATATTTTTAAGCATTCATAAATATGGTATAATTTGCGAATCTGTTGATATTCTACTAAAATGTGACTTTCATATAGTAAGATAGAAACTAATTTCTTGATTTCTTTTTATACAAATTAGTCCCAATATAGTTTTCCCCCGAATCTTTTGAAATTCCCTATTATTCATGAAAGTAAAAATGTTGCAAAACCTTTTCGTCGTCAGGATCAGTTGCAATGTTTCCACAACATATTTTTGAATGATATATATGATGGATTCAGTTATTTGGTATCATCAAGTCTGGATTCATGTTGACCAAGGCAATTTAACCCATACATGGTAATGTTTTACTATACCTTTATCTATGGGATAATCAACCAAAACTTTCGTGTGGCTGAAAAATTTCTCGAATTTAATATTATCACTTAATGATCTGACTGAAACTAATCGGTATTTTCAATATGCATTCCCTTTTCATCGTCTTATTTTTTTTTTAAATTTTCTTCAGAAATGTCTTCCATAAAAACATATTTAGAACAATTTATTTTGACTGCGTAGTTGCAATGGCTGTTATCTCTGTCTTGCCTAAACATCTAGATTATGGTTGATTGATTGTTGTTTCTACAGTGGAAAGCAAAAAAATGAGATTGAATCCCTAAGATTAATCACAGGTCTTCTTTCTCTTGACAAACATACTATCACTGAGATGGAAATATCTTGATCCACACTGCCAAAAATTAGGAAAACAAGGGCTTATAATTTGACCAAATACTACATATCTATGGAACCATCGACATATTTATGGAACTTTTACTATACTTTGCACTGGATAAAATAGCATTTTCCTATCTATGGGTTAAACTATTTCATTTGCATCATGTTTCACCAATAAACAGCTTTTGCTTGTCGAACAGAACCTTTGTATTCATAATATGGCATGAGAGACTTACTGTTCATAGTATTTTAATCAAGTGTCCCTTTTAAAAACTCTTCTATAAATCTTTAGTTCAATATCTCTGAATATATTTATTTGTAGAACGTCTACATATTCTTGATTTATACAGAATATTGCCTTTTATAATTTTATGTTAATTTTAATTGCTTACTAACATAACTTCTATTTATTACATTTAATTCTAATGGTTTCTCCATTTAATTAAAATTTCACTTTTACATTGGGCATATTTTTTTAATAAGTTTGTCACAGCTCAGATAATATTAGCTTTAACTTGGTAAACCCTCAAAATACTCATACTTTGATTTATATTTATATCAATGGCTACTTACAAACTCATCCGTAGATTCATCATTTTAAGTGAAAAGATCAGAAACGTTTGATAACTTATTTTCGGTAATGAACATTCAAAATTTTAATTGTCTATTGTCCTATGAATTGAAATTTAACAATAAGAAAATTCTGTCAAATAACAGCAACAATTAACTTTTCTAAATTTCACTTCAATTCACTAGAATGAGTCTCTAAACAATCCTCAAGAAAAGCACAAAGAACATTTATTTACTTGAGCATCGACTTTTTAAAGTTAATTATTAACTTATGAAAAATTTTCTTGCTTTAGATATACTTTGATAAAATCATAATGACGTTTAAATGATTTCACAACTTTGAAACAATGTAATTATTTACATTTTTCAATTAGAAATTGTTTATTTATTTTACCTTTGCAGTTATGTTCACGCATATAACAACAGTGCTTCTGTACTTACAATATTCTTTTCCAAAACATTTATAATTTTGAAAGCATGAATCGAAAATGGTTTTTAAAAAATAGCCAATTTTTTATGATATCAAACATTTTACCTGTACTATTCTTTAAAAATAAATTTCAGAAATGCATTTGGTCTGTGGAAAATTTTTGGAATGCAATAACAAAGTATTTTTACTCCTTATAACCTGTACCTACTCCATATAATCATGAACTTCTTGAAATATTTTAGCTGTCTATTGCTGATTTGGAAATTAGTAGTTTCCAATTTTGAAGCATATTCAGCTATTCATTCATAATGAAACGATCTGTCATATACGGATTTTATATCGTTTTTACCTATGTCATTAATGCTAGATCAACTTTGTCATATTTTAAGGATTAATTTGATTCCATCTCTTCCACCATTTTCAAGTTTTCAAAGACTGAATTGTATCAGGTATTCATTAATTTCCCTAATTGTTGATATCGCATTTATTGAAATTTCATTCTTTTTTGCCCTAATTTTTCATCTCACTTTATTAATTTATTAAATTGAACTTTTATATCAAGATTTACGATTACAGTCCGCAAACGCTATAAGAATTCTAAAAAGTAACTTAAATCTAAGAACGCCTTAAAGTTAAAAAGAAAACTCTTAGAAAGAAATGTGAGAAATGTGATACATTGACAAGGTTTTATTACTTCTTCGTAAAAGACTTCCAAACATTTCATTTCCACTAAGAATCACTGAAATTGTTTTATTTATTTATTTCATTCTTCTGAAAGAAACCATTCGTCTCATTTTGATTTCTATTACTATCCATAATTGTCACATGAAAACTTCTATTCGATATTGGAAAAAGTATTCCCTGAGCAAAAATTATCGCCAAATGTAAATCTAAAAACGTTTTGATGTATATTTAATACCAAACAATGGATATCCGACTGTAGTTCTTATGTAAAAGTGAAATAAACGGAAATAAGATGAATCCTTTCCTTTACTTTTTCGAATGTTTAGATTGCTTGAATTTTCAATAATCAATATATTCTTCTGACTTCATTCCTTTATTGAAATTATTGTTTGTGGTATTGCAGACACAAAACTGCTTATAGATGTTGATTTTTTTTCAGAAAATCATTGTATTGAAAAAAAATATATTATATTGAATTTGTTCAAAATAATTTAATAAATTTGTTCAAATATTTCCGGTGTCTATATAAAAAATAAAAACTTCAAAAGAAACATAAATAACTGAAAAAATATTTCTTCTTGTCATCTTCAGTTATAATATGCAACACTATTTTAAATAGTTAAAAACATGAATATTACTTATTCATAAACACGAAAATTAATTAAAATTTATTTATAGTTACGAAATAAGAATATCAAATATAATTTCTGGAAAAATTCAAACGAATAATATATTGTAAATCTTTAAGTATAGAGATAAATTAAATGTTTCACCTGTATCTTCTGATCATATAATGTTGAGTTACGTATTTTGTAATAATCATCAACAATATCTATTAACTGAGATAAAACGTTAATAATATAAATTTGAAGTATTTGTAACAAAAAATTATCTAAATTATTTCTTACATTTATTAGTTTTTAAATAAAAGGCAATCAAAATATTTAAAAATATGTTTCAATAGCAGCAATTGATTTCTTTAACCTTCTTTAAAATTATTTCTTAAGCATTTATGGAAAATGGAACTGTGTACATTTATGGAACTATATTTTACTGCCAGGATCTTCATTGCAATAACATTATCTTTATTATTTTCCAATGTTTGTCACCAACTAAAATTTTAGCCCAATATTGTTGAAAATAGTTAGCTTTATTCTTTAAACATGAAAAAAAAATTTTGAGAAAGGTGATAAAATTCTTTTACTTAATGTCTCACATGGCATTTTCGGTGTCAATTTACCCAGTAATTTCTAAAAATAATACGTTATCTTTAATAAAAGATAATAGCGAGTAGCAAGTGAAAAGGGTTTTATTATAAAGCAGAAATTTTTTTGAAACTACACATCTCTAAAGGATTAAAGGATTTGAGATTTTGCAACAAAGCTAGACATATTTGAAAAATTACCAAAGAAAAATTAGTATTAGAAGAACATAAAATAATCAAAATTGAATAAAGGAAGCTTATGTTCCAATCATATAGTTGAGTTAAAAACAGCCCAACAAAAATTTTATAAGAAATTTTTAATATAAAATATTAAATCGTTTTACTATTATTTACCTATGTTGGTTCAAATTCCTTTAGAGAATGTTGAAAAAACATCTTTCAAAACTGTTTACTTAGCGTCTTTTCATGCTTCACATTCTTGTATTCTTGAGATATTAAATTTAAAAAAATATTTTATTTTAAGATATAAAAAAAATTATATCAGGAAAATGATAATTTATCTGCCAATGCACAATACTAATATTCTACGTTTTAAAATTGTATTAAGTTACTGATAAGGAATTGCGAAATACTCCATGTAGAATAATTTCCCTTACTTTTACAAAATATGCATATTAAAATATTAATATTAGATTAAGCTTAATATATACTTTCAAATATTAAATATTAATATCAAACTTCAAAATACGAATAAATTGAGGCATTTATTTAACTTCTATTTTATGCTCAAAACTACGACTGGACATTAAATTTAGTAGCCTTTATTGGATATTTAACGAAGTCAATAAAAACCACTTTAAACATATGAAATGTTCAATGAAAATTTTGTGCTGAAATCCATTGTTTATAGAGCAGAATGAAATGAATCTTTCCACTGTTTTTCATAGCTTAAATAAATGTTTCTATAACGATTAAAGGATTATTTCTGTAATTCTGTTTTTAAATAACCAGTAATACGAGAAAATTTACATTTATGCGCTGTTTAATCCTTAAGAATTAATGTTTTATTAAAGATAAATTGCATGAAAGCTCAAAATATGATATCCCAGTTATTTATTATTGTTAAAACTTACTAAAGTAGCATGAGTTTGGATATGCAATATAAATTTAAAAAAAAAATGCTTTGCAATTGTTAATAATTAATTATTTGAATAAGACAAAACTTCATCTAAACTATAAATAAATTCCAGCAATGTATAATTCTTAAAATGATTGGGGTATATTTTTATTTTATAACAATGTTTCTTGAAGACGGTCAAATTTATGTCATATGACAATATATGAACAAATATGTTGTCGAGGGATTTTACCTCGATTGAAAATTTAAATGAACTGATTAAAAACACTCAATACAATGTTTCCTCTTTGTCCAGCAGAAGTAGCCAAAGCTTTTTTAAGTTGAAATTAATGAATGCCTTAAAATTCTTTTAAATACTCTCCATAAACGTTAGAATTTCCTGACCGTTTCAGACTAAATTCATTAAAATTAATTCACCAAGACTGATTCACTAAAAGCAATTTGATTTTAGATGATGATTTTAAAAATCATCACCGAGAATTGGCTTTAATGGTTTGGAAACATTAATGCTTCAAACTGTGAAGCACTTTTAATCTGCAGAATTATTTTGGATATCAACATTGCTTATGAACACTTTAGTCCATATAGTTGTGATACTGGATTGATGTACAAGATTTCCTGAATTTATCTAATTAATATATAAAGACAATGTTTACGTTCATAAACTTGAATTGGAAAATAGGGCTTGTTAAATAGTTAATTCAAAGTGTATTATTTTCATCTTAGGCTGATGATATTGAGCTATAATGAAACTAACGACATTCATCCACGTTTGCTATGCAAAGGGGGGGGAAAGTTATGTAAATTATTTAAATTGGATTTACAGTTTTAGTAAAAACTGTGTTGTGATGAAAGTGAAAGATGAGAATTTACATATTATAATAATATTTATTTTATTAACTTTATTAACAATATTATTAATTTTTTCTAACTGCATTACTAATATTAGTAATTTGTTTCATTAACTGTAATAAAAATATATTAGGCATTAACATATTTTTAAATGAAGAATCCAATTTAAAAAAAGAAAAGCAAAATAGGAAATACATTTTACCCTATTCAAGTAACTGAGATATCTGGTAAACATTAGGATATTCATCTATTCTGGTCTTCCTGTTTCGCCTTTCAATACGCATATAGCAATCCAATGAGAAAACAGAGGATTATCCTCAAAGTGATATGATGTTGTTCGTAGACCATCATCATGAATGGAATTTGCTCCTGCAGCTATAGAATGCAGTGCCATTGTAAAGAGACTAAGCCCAAATTAAACTATCATCTATTATGCATTGAGTTAAGGTGTATGTTGGGCATCTTACACAAGGCATAATAGATAGTAATTTACCTGATTTTACTCAACTGCAATTTATCTTAGAATTATTAGAAGATTCTATTCTTTGTTATTCGGACTCCAAATTAAATAGATCTAACTTCGCTATTGTAATTCGAATAAAAGTTTTTTCGAGAACAAATACAAATAACTATAACAAAAATAATGTTTTTAAAAGGAAGTATTTAATTCTCTTTGAATGAAGAATTTAAACAAAAAAAGTTGTATTAGCAGTTGGTGTATTCATTAAATGATTGTACTAAATTTATACATTTTCTATTAAATAGTTAAAGGTTTAATAAAAAATAATGTTTTAGTCATTAAAAGTGATCAATTTAAATGTAATAAAGGCCACATAGTATGCGTATATTGATAAGATTTACGCTCATCATCATTCTGTAAGAATATATCTAAACTTTCTAACCTACTTAACATATTCATAATATCAATTTTGTCATTTAGTTTCTTGCATAAAAGGAGTTCAACATAATGATCAGAATATTGAAGTTTATATGCATTGACTCGATATTCAAGCACAAAAACGACACAATAAAATAGTCTTGATACGTCTTTGATTGCAACAACTATAGCAACCTATCATCATTTGGTCACTAATAAAGATATGTCATTTATTAGTGTGATATATGTGTTATCATTTTCTTACACGACTTTTTGTATTTTTGGTGTCGAGATATTAAAGATAGATTGGCTTAATTACTAATTAAGTACTACAAAGTCGTTTGGCTAAAAGAATAAAAATAATACTCTTTAAAAAATTCTCTTAAACATTAGACTTTTTATTCTGGTTTCATTTTGTCTAGTAAATCTAAGCTATTGATATTCTTATTGGGAAAAAATATCCCAAAACATCTTTATTTTATAATAAATCTACGACGTTGAACGTTTCTATATAATAAATATCGTATCAAATGATGTCAAAAATAGTAAAAGCAGTAGGAAATATTACTATGCTAGTTCTTTAAAGGGCCTAGCCACTATGAAATTCTCTAGAAATGATGCAACCACAGATAGCAGAAAAGTTAGAATTCAGTTTGGAATGGACTTTTTCCCTGGATTTGTGCTACATGAAAAGTCACGTTACCGTCACGAAAAAGATACCTTAAAGGAATTTATTTTAAATCCTCTGCTACGGTATCAAACATTATCTGTTCCCTTCGATCTATCTTCATCCAGTTTTCTTCAAAGACCGAGCTGAACTGAGAAATGTAGAATTAAGGTTCGAAGTTTCTGGTGTGGAAAGTTGGTTGCATGTTTGTAAAGAATCAAACTAAGTGGAAGATATCCGTACATATATTTACAGAACTTATGCTGGTCTTATATGTGTAGCTTGCAGGATTTCTTATAATAAATTATTATTATAAAGCAGTACATAAATAAAGTGAAAAGCAGAAATCCAAATTAAAAAGAATATTATTTTTCATTGATGTGTATATAATGTCTTTAGGAGAAAATAATTGTAATGTGTTACATTTTTCAGTTTATTACAAAAATTACTTTTATGATAGATGTAGAAATATTTTAAAATCTATATTACATCATTAAATATCATTACATGAAAAACATATTTTATATAAAATTTTATTTAGGTAATATCAAAAGAACAGTAAGTAGTGATCATTTTTAGATTATATATATATTGAGATCTAACTAAGGTATTAGGGTTCCAATTAGCACAAATTGCCGAAATACATTAAAATTCTTTTTTAAGATATTGACAGATATTCAGTAGGTCGGATAATATTATAGAAATATTTAACAATACCTTGTAATTATGGTAGTGTCTTATCAACTAACAAATGAAAGGATTACGATGAGAAAGCTTAAATTAAAAAAGAAGAAAAATGAAAAGTGTGAATGAAGTGCTAACATAAAGGGACAGAACACCACCTTGACAATTAAACAGTGTGGAAGGAGGTACAGGAAGTTTGACCATCTATTGTACTACTGATCTGCTAATCTCTCATCAAAAGTAAAAATAGGGGATGGATGAGTGCCTGCTATGTATTAAAAACAATGAGACTAAATTCTTTGGTGCAGAAGGTATTCTTTGCGTAGCATATGACTTTGTAAAATGAATCGATTATTTTCAAAAATGTAACAAATGTTCTATAAATTTTGCTTTTATATCATTATTTCTTTGTACTTTGTTTGTATATCGGATATTTCTCAGTAACGATTGTAGCAAGAAAATAAAATACGAGAACTATGAAATCGTTTTAGTCATTTCTGGTATGTGGATACAACGTGACAATTAAAAGTTCCAAAAGAATTCCTTTTTTTGTTTTTTTTTTAATTATTGTCGATAAGTACATAGATTCACCAAATATAACTACAAAACGTATTTATCTAAAATATTTATCCAACTTTTGCGTCAATTTATTATTTACATTTCGTTGTCTGGAAATATGTTGACAGCATTTTATAGAACTTTTTAAATTTACAGTAACAATAGCTATTTTACTAATGAATTGTTAAATTTTCTATCTAATAAAAGTTTGATTTTGCTCTCTAATATGATTTTTTCTATTGGACTTGTATTCACGTTATTTCTAGATTTTAATCATTCATTGCATGAAGAACTTCTAACAATAAACTCATGATCTAAATATTTGATTCATATGAGAATTGTGTAAATGTGAACTTGTGATGCAGTAACACTCTAATTTTTATAATCCCAGTTTGCATGCTTTTGATATCACATGTATTTTGTATCACATGGTCATTATTCTGATTTTTCTTGAGCATTTTCATTTTTCAGGGTGTCAGTATTACTTAATTTGATGTACTGAGTTCGCGTTAACAAATCTAAAAATTTTGTCTCATAATTTGCTAAGGCAACACATTCTGATGAAAAATCATGAAAATAACGATTTCTTTTTTTTGTCTCATTTGATAAAGCCGACTTTTCTAAATATGTCTGTAAAATTTTAGAGCTTTATATGTATTTTTTATTTAGTTATTAGAGAATTTCTGATGCATGACAGTAATGTAAACAAGGTTGCCACCCCCACTTTTTAAATCGTTTGCTAGAATTGAGCCTAATATTACAGCTCTCCATAGTATCATATGGAGCATAAATGCTCTAAAATATCATGTGCATCGATTAAACAAGTAAGCATTGCAGTTTGTGAAGAAATCTCTGAGTTCAATAATGGAGCATTAAAAAGCATTGAACTCCTTCAAAAGGAAAACATTATGTAACTAAACGAAAGTGCAAGACATTTGGCACTGTATAAGAATTACAGAAGAATATATTTTAGGAAACGAAATAAGGTATTGTTATGTCAATTGGTGCAGAAAAAAATAAAACTTGTTCATAAGCGTAGAGAAAAATTAATTCTGAAAAAGGAAGGCATCACGTATAAAATGGGGCATTTTTAAATTGATTTGTGTGTACATATAAATTATAAATAGATTGAAATTGTAATGAATCAAATAAATTAATGAGAATTTGTAAAAGCAAATGCAATGAAATTTTGATGTTTTCCAATCTTGTTTACGTTATATTTGTAATACGTTATTTTATATTCAATTTGGAAAATTTCACAAAAGGGAATTTTCAAATATATATTTAAGGTATGTATTTCAACAATAAGAATTATTTTCTTATATGTAGCATGATTTATATATGAAAAGATTCTTGTATTGGTATAAATTTAAAATATATGTACTTTTTTTCTTTTTGTTCGCTTCGAACATTTAAAACTCTTAGACTTAAAAAGTGAAAATAAAAATATTTATTTTCTTAAATGTGGTATTAATTAATGTAATTAGCTCATATATAGGCTTATAATTAGCTCAAAGGCATGTATTTATTTTTTGAAATTGTTATGATTAAAATTTATGGAATATCGATGATTCGTTTGCTTTCTCATATCTATTATTTATATAGTATAATAATTTATTCCAACAAAATTTAGCAGTTTTTTTAGATAATACAATTACTAATAAATAAATATACATTTTGTAGAAGTTTCAGGCTGTTCTGTGAATTTCATATCAAGTTATTGCAATTTGAAATCTTTAAATTCATTTTTCTCCCTGTTGTAATTTTGTTTACGTGCTGTACTTCGAAAGCCTTAGGCTTTTTTAAAAATTGATGTAGAGATGTGAAATGTTTTGTGAATGTTCCTAAATACAAGTTTTATAAGATTTATTATGGAATTTGCTTTAAGATGCGTAGTTATTTTTTTTAAGTGTTTAAACTCAAAATATGTGTTTTTTCAGATTTTTTCTATGTTTAACAATGAAAATATTTATAATTAAATAATTATTATCAGGAGGATAAATTCCATAGCAACTTTTATGTAATATATAACTAACTACCTGAAAAAAATTTAATATTCAAAAAAGTTTTAGAGTTTTAAAAAAACTTCATTTTTTTTTATTAAATTTTTCAAAAACTGTTGAAATAATTCAGAATTTTTTGTGTGGACAGTTATAGAATTCTATTTAAGATAAGATACATTTAAAATCTAATTTCAAATATTTAAATTTTTAAAAAATTAGATGGTACCGTGTCGCTTTAATTCAAATTACATGATGAAATGTCTGTCAGTTTTGTCCTATGAAACATTTTGTGTCGCTGTCTTTCAGATACGTGTAAATTTTTTCCAAATATAAAATAATGGGTAACCTTTATAAAAAGCTGGATATCATGATTTTTATTTTTAATTTGCCTTTCACTTTAAAAAAATACCTCAACATAAACAAATTCCTCATTTAATAATAGGGAAAACATGTCTACGCTAACAAGATTTTTTTTAATGAATTTCTGGTAAAGTATTCAATATACTAGTATTAATCATTCAATATATTAACATTAATCATTCAATATATCAACATTAATCATTCAATAAATTAGCATTATATTAAAGACAGTTTAAGAAGGCGTTATGGTGCTTTCAATTATATTTTAATTCGATTTTTTGTTATCGATATAAATATATGTTAACTCTCCATAATTTATAATAGGCTAACATTGGGGTAAAACAAGCATTTTCCATAGATTTACCGCATTAAAAATTACCTTAAAATGCCTAATCTAAGTAAAATTGATTAAATTTCAGTTTGAGTAAATTGTTTTGTCTGATTTCTTTGCCTGGAAAAATCTCTATAAGGTAGAAAACAAAAAATTCTAAAATGATATATTTCTAATTGCGAATAACTCCAAATTATATAATGAATTCTTTTCTTCCTTTCTGTATGAAATACTTGCAGCGAAAAAAACATCGATGAAAATTTCGCTGATTCTTGTACATAAATACCAGAATTACTTGTTTCAATACATTTTGAATGGACTAAGGGATGTTTAGGTTTATACATAAAACAGGCTTTTCTTTGTGTATTAAATAGTATGTGTACAAAGTAACTTTTGTTTTGGCCCAGTACTTTCTTTTAAACCCAGGTCTAAGCATCTCCAATTAAATTATAATAAACCTATGTTTTGCTGCGAATGTAGCAAAAGTTTATCCCTTTGCTCAGACATTCAATACATAATTAACGTTCAACAATGTTTTGCAAAGTATAATAGATAGAGAGCAATAACATAAATAGTATTTATTTTATATAGATGCGCTAGATCCATCACTCTCGAGTCGTTATTAAGGGACTAGAAAATAACAGTCATATTTTGTGTGTATTGTTGCTCTTGTAATCTAGACGACCAAATGAAGACGATACAGTCTGGGTTCAATCAATTTTCAATTTCATTTGAAGATAATTCGTTATTTAAACCATCTATTTTCAGATCAAATCTAATTGCTTACAAAAAATATTCCATACTTCTACGACTTACGAAAAATGGATAGATTTCGAAGAAACTGATCCTGATGAAGTGTAAAATAAAATGTATCATCTTACAAATGAAGTGAATGACATGCAATTTCCAATAAATATTATATGCCAATACAGAAAACTGTGCGCCACTCTAGTGATGTCCTAGTCCAGGGATACTTTTGACTTTATATATTTGATTAATAGTTCACTAAGGAAAAAAATAAATAGTCTTGTGTAAAAGATTTTTTTCAAACGAAACATTAAATTCTTATGAAAAATAATTTGCCCTGATTTCCAGCCAAATTAGAATTAATTTTAATAAATGTGTAATTTTTTTTTACAAATTTGCTTTTGGGATATTCAAATTATTATAGTTCATATAAATATTGCATAATTACACATGTTACTTACCTATAATCCAATACATTAGGTTTCGAATTCTTGTATTCAGACGAAATTTCATTTGAATTTTGGAGAATTCTACTAGTTTCGATAGACAAAACTATTGACTAAAAAGTCTCTTTTTCTTCAGTTTTCTGTATTATATATTATGCACATCATTATCACATTTGTTTGGTATTATTAGTATTCAAATAATAAATTCTCAAAATAATTACTCTAACCTCCGTATGAAACAGTTTTTTTCACTCTCTAAATAGAATGCCAACAATATTAAACAAGACACCAAAAAATTCACACCCCGAAATAACCTGTCATTTCATGAAATATGACATTGCATGACTAAACCTGTCTGTACAATGGAAAAATATCAAGTTGAAAAAAATATTAAAATATCAATATAAAAACTAAGTAGCATACAATTCATCATAAATCGAATACTTCAATTCAGTTATATTTATTTTATTTTATTTATTCAGTTTATAATGTGAAAGAACATTTTAGAAGAACACGTGTGTGAGTGTATGTGTGTGTGTGAGAGAGAGAGAGAGCTTCACCTTGTTCATTTTTATATATATAATTTAAAGTGTGCAAAAAGTTATGGAATGATATTTTATTGAAATTTTAAAACTATTGAATTATGTGATGGAACCTGCACTCGAGAAAATTACTTTCATGAGATCTATTTTTTCATATTAGTGAATTGTGTAAAATGCAAGGGGAACTATTCTATGTTCAAGATATTCGTATTTAAAAGTTTTATTAATTAATTAAAATTTACTTTTATTTTTATATGGTTTATAATATATGAATGTTCCATAGTATTTATGCCCTTATTCTATTGTTTTTTTTTAAGTTGCTTCATGCTACCTTCATTTTCGTGGTATAAATAAATCATTTCATCATGTTTTATTAATATTATTAATAAGAATGTATTAATATTCAAAAATTGGTATTGCAATTTTGTAATATATTTGCATAGTAATTAACTATATTAATTAATCTGTAATACAGTAAAATGCATGTTAAATTTTTTAACTCAACAGAAAACCTCAATAAAGTATGCAGAAAAAGGTTATTGTTAAAAATACAAAAGCTTATCCATATCTAATAAAATCTTATCACTATTAAATAAAGAGTCCAATATTGCTGAAAGATACCTATTCTCCATCGGGATATTTTCTTCTGGAGAACAGAAAATTAATAAATATATAATAAAGAAAACATGTTTAAATACTTTTTATATTTTGCAGATTTATATTTTATTTTTTTATTCAGATTCCCCTTTTTACTGTCATGAGAATCTCATCCTTTTACTTTTCAAAATTCTTATTGAAGCTAATGTTATCATTTTGCATCAGGATTTGTGTGTCTTTGATGATAATAATAGTTCATATGTTATAAGGAAACAAAGGTAAATATTTAAATTTTATGCTTCTTTATACAGATATTTTATTCCAGTTTTTCAAACAAGAATCGTAAGTACACAATGTGTATTCTTTTTAAATTTCGTAATAACTAAAGTCTTAATTTTCAAACCACATTTTTTGAACTAATTGATAATTTTTCTTACTCTAATCTCCAGTTTACTTTTCATTATTAGTAATCTTAACAGTTTTTTTTTTTTCATAAAATTTAATAACTTGTTCTTTTATTGTTGCTTCTTTTTGAATTTAAGATTATATTTGCGTTTATATTTTCCATCGAGAAACTACATTATTGTCTATATTGTTGGACCATGCATTCTTTTCTTTCTTATGCATCAAAGCATCAGCATATTATTCACGTCGCTTTTTCTTTAAGTTTCAAATTTTATAGTTTTTCCAAAATAAATTAGATGCAACTATGCAATGAGCGATCATTTTCAAAGCATAGAATTTGGTATTAAGTTGTAGTAAACTGCAGACAAAGCTCTAAGCATGCAAGTTTGCAAATCCCATATGACAATAGACACTAATCTAATGTTCTTCAAATAATTCTAGATTATTCAGTTTTGAATAATATCTAAGTAGAGTGTAACGTGGAAAATCTTAAATCTCTAAAATAGTAATTAGCTCTTTGGATACTTCAGAAATATATTCAAATAGCTAATACGATAAATAATTATATATGGTTTAAACAGTGTAAACCGTTATACCATTCCTTAAGCCCCAAACATATCTTTTACATTTCATTCTATAAACCCATTTTTCAACGAAAATAAAAAATTATTTCACGTTTATTAAAAGTAATATTTAATTCTTCTTTTCATAACCAATCACTTAAAAAAAGAATAATATTTCACAGAAATCATTAAAATATATTTCAAAAAGAAATTAGACACGTGAGAGATATTAGAAAATATGCACTCAGATCTTTATTTTTCCAAAGGATCTTTATTTTTTATATCACTTTTTATTTTATACAGAATATTTCATTCTGTTGTATGTTCCTATTTCTCAAAAGGCAATCAGAGAATTTTAAAAAAAACTCAGAATTAAAAGTTAAGAAAATTTTCTTCTAAGGCACTTACTCCTTTCTTTTAATGTGTAATGGGCTTTCCTCAATCGTAATTTCTTCCTGTCGCTTCAATCAATGGATTTTTTTTTCATAAGACATTAAAAATTCACGACTTTTGGGAAATTACTCATTTTAATCTCATCTTACTTAAGAATATTTCTTTAGTTTTCTAAAAATATGCAATGACTCTCTTAATTTTTTCTGAATCATTAAAGTTTTTGTTATCAATACAGAAAAAATATTCACATCAAATATAAACAAGTAACTCTTCAACAGCATCAGAAATAGACATAAAAAGTACATCTAATAATAATATGATGGCTATGAAATACGTAATAAAATATCTATAGTTCCATTTAGTGAAAAATTTGAAATGAAAACTGATCGACATATGAAAATAAATTAGTTAAAAACATGAAATAATATTCGGTTTAATAAAAACAAATAACATTGCAAACAAAATATATTGTGTTTATCCAGTTACTTTTTTAAAAATTGAAATGTTAGAAAGTGTGTATAAACAAAGCACTTGTAATCATTAAAACACATTTATCAATAATTTTGTCCCAAAACACATCTAGAAAGGCTTTGACTGCAATCGCCTTTTCTCACTTCACGGTAGACGATCTATAATTTGTCATTGAAGGTGTAGTAAAAGGGATTTTCCATGTCCATAAATGGGTATTCTGCCTACAGTGCATACGGAAATCACGTCTCATCCTTCCATATGTTATCTGCTTCACTAGGATTCCTAAATGATTGATGATATCGCTTTCCTTTTAACAACATACACTGCCAATAGATAATGGCGAGTATGGAGCAGTCCTTGATTTGGTTGATTGGGATTTTGAAAAATTAGTTTTTTACAGAGTTTAATTATTGATATTATAAAAATCCTTAATCAACTTATAACGTCTTTCCGTACTAAATCACAATTCTGCAACTTCGTAACTTTTTTTCTTGGTCTCATATAGTTTTCAATAAAAGAACGTTAAGTTGAAATTCCACCACTAAATATTATTATCAGTGTTCTCTCGCGCAAGACTAAACCTTTGTGCCTGAAGGAATTCTGAAATTAATAGGGAGGAAATCTAAGAACTTTCGAAGGCATCTTAACTAATCAAAGTTTTTTTTATTCTGGTCTCAGTCTCGATAGATTCATATTCATTCTTTTTTATATTAGAATTACTCTGACTGAATATATTTTTTAAAATCACTATTTAGATAGGATGTTTGCATATAAGTTCAAATAGTTTTAAACAAAGTTAGCTGATACTATATGTTACACGATAATAACATATTATAAAAAGCTATCATAGTAAACATAAGCATTCTAAACTGCAAAAAATACAGAAGGAAACAGAAAATGAACTAACTTCAATGGACGACAGTCTATCGCTTCACAGTTTCTAAATATAATTTATTGGCTGTCCTATTCCCTCTTACTGATTCGCGATTAGACTTTGCTACGAGGCATTAATATGTTTTTTTTTCTCTTTCCTGTATATTACTAAAATAAATAATTTTTAGCGGCAAAGAAAAATTATTTTCAATCTGAAATATATTTTTCTTAGATTGTTGGAAATAGATGGTGTTCTCTTTAGCACCTGTATAATTTTTCATTCTTGTTTTCCTTCCTATTTTTTTTAAACATAACTTCTTAGAATTATTTATCTTTTCAACACCCTGGAGATTCTACATTCAACTGCCCTTGGCTAGGACATTTTTTTCACTCATATAGACTGGTTTGTGCTAGGCGACATGAAACCGAGAAACATGCATTATATAGATATTTCTGTCACTTTTTCGAATTTACCGAAGCCGTCACTTTCCTTCATGGACTTTTTATGAACTTTTTTATTTAATTAAATATCTTTAGAAATAAGTGCTATGTCAACAAGCAGTTGTTTCTAAAAATATTTAATTGCTATAACAATTGTAATGTCATTCTCGTTCAAAGAATTGAAGAGGTTCTTATGGCAAACTCAAATTGGCCTAACTCAAACAGTTATCCAGACTTTGCCTATTTTTAATTCATATGAAAGAGAATTACCCCTATATATATTATCAGGGAAGAAAGCATTAAACCCCACCCCCTATTGCCATAAATTGTCAAGAAACGTAGCGAAACGAAACTTTGGCGGTATACACTAACCTAAGCAATTAGACTGATTTTCCCAATTAATTCCTGAATTTAGCGTATGTAACTAACCAATTACAATGCTCTACATTTATTGCTTAAATATGATTCAAAATAGTGCTTTCTTTTGGTTGGATAGCATAAAGGTAATCGAAATTGAATGTTGAATTAATGTTATTAATTAGCCATGCAAATGTGCGATTTGCATTTTTTAAAGATTTTAATTGAATAAGTCGGAAAGTCATTTGTATAAAAGTAATTTAATCTTTTTTAGTAATTATTTTCATATTCTTAATTTTTATTAAAAAATTTTATTTAACTTTAACAACAAAAGTCCATTGAACAAAAACAATAGAAAGAAAGCTCTGTTTTCATTTCTTCTCAAATGCTTGAAATCAAATGCTCAAATGCTTTCATATCATAATTTCCTCAATATTCATCATTAAATTAAAATTTCCCAAATATTCTATTCTATTTTTTAAACTGTGTATTAATATTTTAATAATACTCTAAGTTTATCTGTTAATATTAAAATTTTCAACTAAAACTGAAGAATACCAAATTGTATTTAAAATAATTTTGAGCTTCTTTCATTTAGTTTCATGGAAAGAATTTTAATTTCCCCGAAAACCAACAGTTCAAAGATTTGTGACGAAACTGGGAATTACTTGGTTTAAACTGTATAGAAGAAGATAATAATTCCACACATAAAGGAAAAACTATAATTATACAGGCTATTCTTCCTTAATGTATAACCGAATTATTAAAGCAGAATTCTCCGTAACAGCATCTATCAGCTAAAAATACAAAATGAATCTTTTATTCCCTGTAGCTCTGTTATTTTTAAGTCACAATAGTTTTTCGATAATCCTTTATATCAAAGACCATAGTAAATCAAATCCATTTTTATTTGTTTATTGGTCTTGAAGGTGAACGTATATCCTTCCATTTAGAAATATCTGTCATGCTATGTCCTCCTTCGAATCATCTGAGTATAGTGATTTCTGAAAGATTCACTAGAAAAAGTTTCGAGTTATGATGATAATTCATCTCCTAAACGAGAACGAATTAAGAGAGCAAAACTAAATTACACGAACATTATGAGGATTCGGCTATGTGAATTCAACTACAATTTATAAATAATCTGCTGAATTTATAAATACCTACATGAGCACTTTTCGATCCCCCTTTGACGCTATTACTAAGTAATCATTGAAAAAAGCTCCTTATAAAAAGGTAAAAGTCCATAAAATTACTTTGATAGTAGGTATAAAAGTGACCGTTTACGAAATGTTTTAAACATAACTGACATCAGAATAATTAAAACAATTAATCATTCTGTTACACGAAGATATTGCCAGGCAATTTCGATCCATTTGTGATTCAGATATTTTTTTATTTTGTTTTGTAATTATATATGATTTAAATTGAATTTTTTTCTACTTCCACCCCATAAAAAATACTAAAATGTCCTCTTTCGAATGTAAAGCATATTGTCAGATTCCAAATTATAGCTCATGGAAACATTTGTTCACACTCTGAGAACAAAACAAGACAATTAACAGACAATATTATATTATTTGATTCATTTAAATAATGACATAAAGGAAAATTAACTTCGTAAGGTTCATAAGGATTTTAAAAAAGAAATTATTTTAATTGCTTCACCTGCTCGCAGTTTACAAGAAGTAAGAGCAAAACAACAAATGTTATGCTAAGTTATTTTGAATTTCCCCTTGCTCTTTTATTCCCCTTGCTCTTTTATTCCCCTTGCTCT
>JAPMOQ010006408.1:390847-402446 GCA_026543055.1 Argiope trifasciata | reverse complement strand
TTCCCCTTGCTCTTTTATTCCCCTTGCTCTTTTATTCCCCTTGCTCTTTTATTCCCCTTGTTCTTTCCAATTTTTATTACTTATTCAAAAATAGATGGTAAGAAACAAAGCTCTTGACTATACGATGATATGATTGTTTAAATAACGTTCAACCTCTCCTTTACAGAGGTTGAACAAATCTTATTATTTGGAGATATAAATAAGCTTGGTCATTACTAGATTCAAAAAGAAAGTATCAAAACAAATTATAATAAAAAATAAGTATTATTATACCCGAAATATCTATGTATTTTTTACCTATGCACGTACGTAACGAATAATCTTCGTATTATAAAAAAAGTCTTTTATCACCCAGAAAAAAAAGAAAAAAATTGGCAATTTGGTTTGGAGAATGTCTAGAATATCCTAACAAAAGATATAAAGTTTTTTATGCTTATGATGGTAAGTTAAAAAAAAGAAGGTTCAAAAATTTAAAAAGTTTGTCGCCATGTTAAAAAAATAATATTTATTGTTGTAGTGATAAAATATTTCTCTTTTAATATCGGATCAAGTAGCAGTAAGAATTACTTCTTGGAAAGCCTTAAACAAAAAAAAATATTGTCATCTTGTGCATCAGCCTTAAAAAAATTGAACGAAGCAAAATCTGCTCTGATTACTAAACTATAGATTATCAAATTCTTTTAATTCGTAAAAACTTTAGACGGAATAAGCCAAATATACTTGCGTGGCAAATTAGGATTCATAACTGCAGGGAAGAATTTCAATGGATATATCATTTGCAATAATTATTTCACAAGTTTTATAATTATTTATACTCTGAAAGAACAAAAAAATGCATTTATTTATTAATTGTTTTGAGATGACTCCTGCACATTCGCGAACGCGACAATATTAATCCATTGTCTTTAACCCTTTGAATTAGGAAAAGTAGTTCGATGGTTGTTTATTTACTTAATACATGGACCTGTTTATAACACCATAAAAATACAAACAAATGTTTTCAGTTTAGTTTCCCTGAAAAAAGAATCTACATCTTTCACCGTTCAGCAGGTATTTTTTAACAATTATAAAAATAAATAAAAAGTCAACATGATGCACCGTCATGAATTGTGAACGAGAAGCACCATCAAAGTGTAAAAGATTAACTCCTGTGCTTGTTATACTTGTATGTTGTGCTTGTTATACTTGTATGTGATATAATCATCACATACAGGTCCTGGCTTAGGGGTAGCATGTATTCCCCGTGATCTGAACGTCCTGAATACGACTCCTGATTCGAGCATGGCTGTTTTTCCCTCATGTTCTATCTGTGAGATGTGTGAATGAGCCCTCACGTAAAAACTGGTTGAGCAAGCGAATGTATGTCTCATCTTCAATGAACTCAAAATTTTGCCTTCGGGTGCTCAGATGTCTTGAACCTCAGTGACTAACGCCTCCCTGTCCCTAATAACATGTACACGACATCATCATACATAGATTTTATCCGTTAGGCATTTAACAATAGTAATGAACAATTGTAAAATATTATCATAAAAAGTGCTCTAAAATAATATTTGCAAAATCCATGCATCTCTCTTTTGCAAATAGAATTAGTATTACAAAATCTATGAATTGCAAAGATAGTTATCGGCATTTTTAACATTCAAAACATTTTTTCAAAAACACCTAATGTAGTTATAAGCATTAAAAACAATAAGTTCGAACGGTCTCTTTATATTTCGAAAGTTGCCTTATAACCAGTCTCAATCATTCACAACATAACATATGCAAAAAATTAGAAGTTATTTAATATAAAACGATATTTAAATACAACATAATAAAATATAAATATTTTGATTTTTATCTATTTATGATAACGTTGAAGCATTATTAAAATTACAATGTGAAAAATAAATTTCTTCACTCAGTTACAAAATAATCATACATCAAAAATTCAAAATGGTTAAAATTAGTCAGTAAATACGCATTTTTCTCACAAAACAATGCATAGTCGAGATACATGTTAAGGAAAGCTCTCCATAATTCAATTTTCCTACATAGCATTGTTTATGTCGGAAAAAAACTTGCTTTTTAGCAACCACAACTTAATATCCATTCACAGTATGAAAATTTTTGTTCGTCGATTTAAATCTACAAGACTTTTATTTATTTATTTTGATATAAGGCTTATTTTACAGCATTTGACGATATGATGAAATTATATTTCTGAGGTGAATATAAAGTAACTATCCTTATTGTCCTTTTTTGCTGATCTCAAATGCTTCATTCGCCTCTTTCTTATGCCCCTCAATTCAAATTCTTCAAATGTGGAAGACTTCGAATTAAATTCTTTAGTAATTGCTACACAGTTCATTTGCTGTTCTTTATTTCATACCAACATTAATTATATTGTAGATTTCACAGATATAAAGATTTAAGTAGAGATGTTTATTTTGTTTTCCATGAATGTTTTTCTCTGTTATTCTAAACAAATTTTGATTCATCACTCTTTTAAAAACAATGTCAATTTGACTAGAATTCTCCTCATCTGATGAGTTTTCATTTTTAATTAAATAACTTGCACATATTTCTAAGGCTTAGAAAAAAACAAATCAATAAATATTTTTCACTCATAAAAATATAAAAGAAAAAGAATAATAATTGTTCAATAATTCTAATAGGAAATTTTGATGAACCGTCTCTATCTCATCTTAATTAATCTATGAACAAATGAACAACATAACTATAAAACTTAAAAGCGGAATAAATAATATAAAGTTTAGTACAAGAAATGAACATTTAAGTGTAGCTCCGTATTAACCTTCCAGCGGGCTCGCGTATGTGAGGGATACACTAGAAACGAATGAATTTAAAACGAAATGAATTTCGTTTTAAATTCATATATCATATGAATTCATTCAACATATTTAAAGAATTATTCAATTGAATTCATATTTGAATTATTCAACATATTTCAAACAGTATATTTATTAACAACAACATTCATTCAACATACCTAAAGGTATAAAACGAAATGAATTTCGTTTTATATCTTTAGATGTGTTGGCGCTGGGAACGCCTGTCCTTGGCTATTTGACCCCTTCTCTTCATCCTACTTTAATTTGTCACCGTAAGTTTGTGGCGTTAATAGGTCTCTTTCGATCAGATATTTGTATTTTAGAGATATGCGTGACCGTTCATGTATGTTTTTGTTACATCTGATTTTGTAGGATTTTACAAATAAATCTGTATTGTTTTAGACTGGCGACAGCTGGCAAATGCACTTACAAAAGAAAATGCTGAAAAAAATGCATGTCTCTTCAAAGTGAGCTAAATTTAAAGGTACTGAAGAGAAAAGCCGAACTAGGTATTGAAGGAGTGGAAGATGCGATGTCAGGGAAAAAATATGCAAACCCTATCAAAAATAAAGTGGTCTAGAATCAAGAGGCTCAGTTGTGAGATTTGCCAGAAATTTATATGTTTGGAGCTCACTAAACACATTTGCTTAAATTTCAACGCTGCAATGAAATAACAATGAAACTATTTTCTCCCTTTTCATATTTATCTTTCAATTACTTTTTCCTTTTTATATATAATTTCTGTATTATTTTTTGCACTGCTATATTTTATATGCAAATTGTTCTGTCAGAATATCGGTAATTTCTTTATATTATTTGTAAATCGATTCTGTTAACCTGTGGTAATTTTATATTGTTATTGCAATCTATGTTTATATTCTTTCTGCTTCTTTTTGAAAACACTGTTTAAAGTAATTGTAGTTATTAACCCTTTCAGGGGCGGTGACATACTCCATATGTCACCTTTTTACAATTTTTTTAAAACTAGAAAATCGCGTTGAAATAACTACATAAAATTTCCTAACGTTTTTTAAGTCTTTATCTTGCCAATAGACGGCAGCACGAGTCTTAGAAAGTATTCTGTTTCCACACAAAAAATTCAAGATGGAAGCATGTTTTCATATGATGTAATTTGTCTTCATTTTATTCCGATAAACTTTATTTTCGAATTCAAAAAGCTAATTTTTTTGCGTCATTCATGTTAAAAAGCGTCATGAATCCCTAAAACTGCTTTCATTTCATAAAAATATCTTCTAATTACGAGTTGCATATTAGTGAATTCGCTCCAAAACATGTTCTAGATGCGCGGTGACATACCCAGTATGTTACCTACCCCCCAGCCCCCTAAGGACCTTATTTTTTTAACTGTAAATTACATGTCAGTAATAGGATATAATCAGATTTAAATAATTGTTTCGAAAAAAGAATCATTTTTGGCATAGTGCCCCTGAAAGGGTTAATCCTAATCTATTTACAATATAATTTTAATAGTTACGCTTTTGGAAATTTACATTTTACTATAACGTATGGGGGAAATACACGCGACCTTTCATGTTGGTAGGACGGCTGCGCCCGCTGGAAGGTTAAATTTGGAACTAAAGAAATAAACCATATGTCTGTCTACGTAAAAGCGACAGCCGAAGGCAATCTATTAAGGGAATAAATTTACGACATCCTTTTAGCCCCTTCAATGTGGGTCAGTATCAAATGTTATTCCAATGCCTTGAAAGTATCACCTGTCTATTGATCTGTAGCTCTGTATGCATAGAAATGTGATAACTCAAAAACACAATGATTTAATCTTTTTCTAAACCTGTCGCTCTGTAACGTATTTTGTATTACTTGATTTAAAAACAAATTTTTGATTTGTTTTACTATATTTTAAAGCACAAAGCACTCCTGCTTATGACTCTGGAAATAAAAATCTGAGCACAATATCTATCACTACGTTAACAAGGGTCTGCTATTTTATGTGAGAAAAATAGGGACAACATTTTCTGAAGGGAGTGTGTGAAATAAACAATTCCCATTATCTTATATTATTCAATTCATTTTTCAGCATAATTTATAATTATTTACCGAGCTTAGCATTTTACAAAAAAAGTATTAATACCTTATAAAAAAACTGTTATTTAATATTATTTGTTTTAATTGGCAGCATTTTTAACAACTGATTTTATGTATTTGCAGAAATAATAAATTGTATTAACATTTAAAAGGGATTTTAAAAACTGTTTTTTAAATCGAATGATATGTTTCAATAAATTATTTGAAATCATTTACATTTCTTTTAGGAAATAGAAGCATGATTTTACTCCAAAATTAAAATATATGCTACATATTTCATAAAGTATATATTTGTTAAAGCAGGCCGATTAGTTTTTATTTCACCAAATAGAGATATGATAACAAATGGAGAAGTAGATATTTATTTTTTACGATAAATATGTAAAAAATAAGTATATAGATTTGAATTAAAGCATAAAAAAACATAAACATCAGGAAAGAAATAGGAAAATGGACAAAGGACCATGCAAAGAACTGCAAATACCTATTCTACACAACCACAAATTCGCAGTCTTCTATTGAAAAGAATCATTCGACAGGAAAATATTCTGAAGAGTGCAGCAAATTATATTTGTTACGGAAATTTAATATCACTTGAAACGATTCTATTATATTTTTAATTGAGAAAATTATCCTCACCTGTGGTATATCAGTAAGCATTAATAAAAACTATTCTAGCTCTTATTATTAAAGCTCTAATATACCTCCAAAATTTCATTAGTAGAAATGTTGTCTGAAGGTCAAAAGAATTACATTGATTTCTGAATTGCCTTTTGCGAACAAAACTAGTTTTCAACAGCAATCGTACTAGAGTGTTTTTCTTCGCATCAGTCGTAAAATTCGCTATCAGTTACATTTTGACTGATAGAAGTATCTACAAAAAGGAAAATGGGCTTTCGCTCATTCATCAACGTCGAACTTTTCCAGTAACAATCAATGGAAGAATCTTTCTTTCACAATACTGAAAAGAAAATGCCATAATTTCTGACTCCAGGGCGAAAATTATTCGACTGTAAATTACTTGGTCGATATGCATCGTCAAGAGCATATTGTAGTTTAGCACTTATATTTAAAAAGATTAATGGAACCCATGCGTCATTCTAGTTTTAATTGTATGCAATTGTAATGTTGTTAAATTCTATATTTTTAAAAGATCAAGTTATCCCCAAAAAATATTATGAAAATTAATAAGGGTAATTATTTTTTAACTATCGAGCTTCCATTTTTATTTTATTAAATTTAATCTTGCTAAAACCTTTATTTTTTTATGTGTCCAAGGGAATATAGATGTTTACCTGAATTTACAAGATAGATTTATGACATAGGTCTTTCTGTTGTATTTTTAAAAAGGTGGAATTCTCATGAATAGAATGTTTTATTAAAAAGATGTTATTGAACGCCACACACAGACACCAAATATTAACCTGATAAACATTTTTAAAGACATACATGAAATTTAGATTTTTATAAATCAACACTAACCACAATCATTAATTTTTAAATCTCTATTAAAATGGATTATGCCAAATCCACTTAAAATCATATAACTATTTACAATTTTTCCAACTAGTTATGTTAATAATACAAGCAATGACTCTTTAAAAGTTCGGTATTTTTAAATGGCCAAATTATGCATCATAAAAATTCATTAAAGCTAATAAACTTCAAAATATGCAATAAATTATTTATGTAAAATTTTATTCAACAGTGTATGTATTTTTCTTAATGTTATGTAATGTAAGTTAGTTGAAACTTTTACAGTCTATTTATTCACTGCACAATTTTAAGCACCACAACTAGCTAATTCTATAGTATAAGACATTATTAGTAGATCTTACTATATATTTCTCAATTTTTCTATTTGGCTGAAATGGAATCTTTAATTTGAAGTAGATTTGTTCAAACATCTTGAAGTGAGTGCTTAACATGATAATAGATTCTGTTTGTTAGTCCAGAATAATATTTGCTTATATTGTTGTCAAAATAGTCCGAATCTCCTCTAAGGATTCTTTATCTTGTTTTATATGCTTATCACTGATTGATCTACTTAGTTTCATATAGCTTATAAATGTTTAGCTGATGTTAAATAACTCAATTACATTCATCAATGCATCAACTTAGTGATTAATGGACAAGACATTTTCAATACGATTTTTTAGAGTTTCAACTATTTTGTATTTCCAGCATTCTCCAAAACATCCAATGCTATATCAGTTCATTATACTTAATATCATCTATTTAACTTCTCTCTCTCTTTCCACTTCTAATTAAATGATGTTTCACCACTCTTCGGGGCCACCATTTTCAGAATAAACCACCACTTATTTTCTTTTGTGTTTTTCTATTCAAGGCAACTGTTTTCATATTAAATTACCCGTTAATTAGTTAATGTCATTAATAAATTCTTTTTATCTCTATTAATGAAGATTCATAAATATTATAATTAATTCGTCCTTTTATATGTCCCTTATCTCAATAATTTTTTATTAATTGACGCAAAACTCATAAATAAGTTTGAAGCATCCATTTTAGTCAAAAACATCATAAAAGCTACTTTTTTAATCATAAATGTTGTTCTCCGGTTTGAAAACAAATATCAGTGCTCGAGGCTTTCCACGGGCCGTAAAGATCAAGTTTTGTGGATTTTCAAAACAGATGGAACTCCTGAAATCTCTTTGCCGTGAGGAATAAATCAAATAAGATGCAACATATTTTGATGTTTCATTCAAATATATTATCAGTGGATTTCTTTCAAGTTAAAAATGAATAGAAATTATCAAATATTTATTATTATAATTAATTCTATATTATCGCATGGTTCATTCTCCGAACCAAGTTTAGTTACATTAATGTCCCGTTTTGAAGCAACACTACGGCTATTTTGAGATGGACCTTGTAATTTTCAACCGATTTCAGATGACGAGGAAAACACCTGAGCTTTCACCCTCCTCTCCAAACTTCCACACCAACAGAGAACATTTCTCAAAGACGGATTTAACATGCAGCAGACCTACTTACACTTCGTACCTTCGATGGAATTTGGTCTAAAACTTGTAATCCTCCAGTTCCGTAGCCGAGACCTCACAACCAGGCCACAGCGGCCATATAAGCACTGAGATAGCGCGCTCATGGAAAATTTCACAATAACTTTTTTTTGTTATTTCCTCCCTAGAAAATACCGAAATTTTCATCATCGATCAAGACGTATTGAAACTTTGATGTTAAGTAGAGTGCTGATCGCCTAACAACCATTCTTTTTACTAAACTTTAATAATTATATAAATAATTTAACTGTAAATCAAATTATTTAAATATGTCAAAACTACTCACGGCAGAATTTTATTGCGATGCAGAATTATCCTGCTATCATTTTTTTGTAACTGCAATGAATTTTGCCATTGAACTAGAATTCAAACAATAGGATTTAAAAGAATTATATCTCCAAGATAATATTAAGACAGGCAGTTTATACCTTTATGATTAAAAATAAATATTTTTCTCATATTATAAAGCAAAAAATAAAGAAATACAAGTCCAAATTTATAATTTACTTTAGTTATCTCGCATTAACATCTGGTCATTTTATTTGCAGTTTATAATAAATTAAAATTCATAATACGTAAACAAAATATTGCACTACTTTTTAAAATTTGATATAAAAATTATTCTTAAAGAATGAACGGTAAAAAACAAAAGAATCTGCACAAAATTGAATTCAAGTAGTTAATATTCATCATTTTTTCTGTGAATTCTATAAAAGATAAGAATTTTAGTTTCTAAATATATATGTACATTGATAAAATCAGAACAAATAATTTATTTCGATATGTCTATACATTTAAAAATCTTAAATGCATTTAATTAATTTAATTAATTAATTTAATTAAATGTAAAACGTTTAGGGCTAAAAATTTATAATTCTCAAGAAAGCGAATAAAACAATAATGATCACAGCTATTTGAGTTTATTTTAACAAATTATTTATGGTTATTTTTGTTAAACTTTAATGAAATTTTCATAAGTTACTAGTAACAGCGAAACCTTCCTGCCAAAACATATCATTTCATGCTAGAAATTTAAAAAATGAAACTGTAACTCCCAAACAAAGTTGCATTCGAGTTAAAGAAACTAAGCGAGAACTGTTGACAATACCGAGAAAAATTCATTACTTCCGGCAAAAAGAAAACACAAACTATCGCCAAGTTTCTTGCATGAACTCGTTTTGCGAGATAAAACTCTGAGAGACGACAGGCAGTCAGCGTTAATTAAATTCAATTTCTGAACGGAATAGAAGACAGAAAAAATTAAAAAGCACGGCAAGATAAGAGTGTCACATTAATGTCGCATTACGATCTTTGAAGCTGAAAATGTTTACAGTAAAATTCTTAAATAGCTAAATAGTTTTATTTTTGGGAATTCTCGAAAATGTTTCTCAGCTATTCTATTATTAAAACCAATTTTTCCTGAGGAACAATATTGGATTTCCCGTAACACACTATTAAGTCTCTTTAAGCCTTTTTCATCATTCATAACAAAGTTTGTGTGGGTTTTCTTTATTTTTATACTAAAATTTAAAAGTTTGAAGATTTCCACAATAAAAGAAAGAAAATCATTTATTAATCTCACCAAATTAAATTTCATTTTTAGGAATATCCAATTTTTTGATTTTGCATCAGTGCAAGGATTTATTACTTTAGTTGTTTTCTTATGGAACTTGATACATCTCGAATAAATTTTAACTGTTAGTGTCGAATATATTAATAGCATTGTCTTATGTGAGATAAATTATAAATAAAAAAAATTTATGATTTTAAATACTTTAATTCAAAATACTTTCATGGATTTTTTTAAAAGACATTTGATCATCCGTTTCGTAATAATCTATAAAATCCTCAGATTTTAAGTAAATGTATTCAAGCACATTATGTTTCAACCTAACTTTTGAGTGAAGCAGAAAACTTTTTAACAATTGAAAAGCTAGTAAGGAGCTCGTGTTCCAAAACTAAGATAATTTTTCTTCTCTTAGTAAATAATCTTAAAGACAATTAGATATATTTTGCTGAAATTATCTATGATAAAACATACCAAGTAAAAATGAGAACAATAGTTATAGTTAATGAATGTTACGAAATAATCAAGATTAGAATTTTGTTAACAAATCAAAATCCAAATTAAAAGTATATAATTTCTCCTCTAAACTTAATTTCACACATTTATAAATGTAAAATGTTTCTTTACCCCTATGCATCTAAAACTAGTTCTGTAGTGAAAACGTTGTCACAATTTTACAGACCTGGTAAAATTCACACTGACGCTTTTTTCATCTAATTTTGCATTGCTTTAAGAATTATTAAGCAAATTTTCCCATTGCCATATTACAATGCAATGTTAATATGGCTAAAAAAATTTTCTTGGTTTGTTTGTATTTTTAGCCTACCCGATTTTTATAATTTTCGGTCTCAAATCTTTACTTGAGGAGATGTAATTGATTTATTTTTGATTAGCCGTCCCACACAAACTTTTTCCATGTTCTGTTTTGCACTTTCGATGCAATTTTTAAGTCTGATTCCCAGATGATTAATCAGTAATCAACTCTATAAATATTCTAACTTTCTGGAAATAAATCGGCCAGATGATCAATTTACAAATGTGGATAGAGACTGAATTAAGACTGTCACACCTTTAAAAATGCAAATATACGATTTAGAAATGTAGTATCTTTACCTCACAATGTTTACAGAGTATCTAACAAAGGCATATCTCCATTGAAATTGACACCCGAATAATCATTCAGCTTTTATCACAATGGTCTGTCTTCGAGATAATAGTGGAGACATACTCAATTCCTTACTCCCAGCATCTATGTATATTCCTTGAAAATAAATCTTCAGGCTCCGAAAGGGTGTTCATCGATAAATAAAAAGGTTCACCCGTTGGTGATAAGTTAATAATCTTTACATCAATGCTTACCATCTTGACCTTTACTCAGAAGTGAATATAATCCAAAGACTGAATTTCTTTTAAAATAAACATTTCCCCTAAGGGCCTAGAGAAATAACAAATCCAGAACACTCGTTGTCTTTGCTAAAATTCAAAAAGCGTTTTTAAGACAATTTTCACATCAATTAATAGACATATGTTTAGTAAATGCATTTTCTCATTATTTTGGATAATTTAATGTTTTCTGCTATTAAAATTATCCAATAAACTTACTAAAGCGTTATTATACTCCAGAATGTTGTATATATTCAGTCCCTCATGTCGAAAAGGAAATTTCTGAATTTCGAATTTTTTTTTTAAAACTCCTCATTCTTTTTTAAATATTTTTTAATGTAAAACGAAATATTTTAGGCACAGGAATCCAACGACCACACTAAATGTATTTATTACCCAATCGGTATATATATAAATTAACAAAATAAGACAACCGAATCAAAACAATAATCAATGGAAAAAAAATAGTCAATAGAAAAAGAATCCGGCCTGAAAACTTCGTCAGGAGCCATTTTCAAGCAAGGATTCCTAATAAGGGATTTTTTCTGTGAGGCATCGGTGGACAATGGTCAAAAGTATTGACACCTCGTGGCCCGAAAATCCCCGAAAATGAAGGCAAAAGAGACATACCAATTTTAACAGCAAAAGACAAATACAAAGCAAAACATTAAAAACATCAACAAATGAAACAAATATATATA
>JAPMOQ010006408.1:327478-390447 GCA_026543055.1 Argiope trifasciata | reverse complement strand
GGATTCTTTTTCTATTGACTATTTTTTTTTCTATTGATTATTGTTTTGATTCGGTTCTCTTATTTTGTTAATTAATTTATATACATTTGTATTTTAGTTGTAGCTGCATTTGCGCTCTCCAAATACAATGATTGATTTAAAAACATTTTAACTCTTAAAACTTGTTTGAATCAGTAATGATTTTTAGTTTCGATTCCGGTTTTGGTTTCGTTTCCGTAGTTACTTCTGTTTCTGTTTCGTTTAAATAATTCTTTGAATATAGTATTTTGGATTTGTTTCATTAATTGGTTCTTATTCATTTGCCTTTCATTTTGTGAACTTTTAGCGTGTAATTCTGAATTGAGTTTTAATTTCGATTTCGACCTAGTTGGTTTCGTTTTAATTTTTATGATTATATATATATATATATATATATATATATATATATATATAAATTAGTAATATAAGAGAAAACGAAACTAATTACGGAAACTGAACCAAAAACTATTTCGAATTCGAACAAGACTAAATTTTAAATTTAAAATTTAAAAGGCAATCATAGTATTTGGTGTGCGCGAATGCAGCTACCACCAAAATACTAATGAAACATATAAATTAGCAATATAAGAATAAACGAAACTAATTACGGAAACTGAACCAAAAACTATTTCGGATTCGAACAAGACTAAATATAAATGTTAATATGATTGAAACAATTAATAAAGAATCCGGTCTGAGGACTTTCTCAAGGGTCACCCTCAGACAGGGATTCAAACCAGGGATTTTTTCTGTGAAGAGTCTGACTTTCGTCAAGAAATTGACCCCTCGTGACCCGAAAATCCCAGAATATTGATGTTTAGGAGATAAATTAGTATCACACAAGAGTCCTGAGTTTCTTATAAGAGTCTCGTTTTCTCTTATATTGCTAATTTATATGTTTCATTAGTATTTTGGTGGTAGCTGCATTCGCGCACACCAAATACTATGATTGCCTTTTAAATTTTAAATTTAAATTTTAGTCGTGTTCGAATCCGAAATAGTTTTTGTTTCAGTTTACGTAATTAGTTTCGTTTTCTCTTATATTGCTAATATATATATATATATATATATATATCACACTAGATTGTTCAATCAATCTCATATAACATAAGGAAAAAAAATTTCTGTAATATCCTGGAGTCTGGGGTGCCCGCTTTAGTTTCATTGAATCTACATTCAGTATTTATACATTTGACTTTTAGATATCTTCACTATTTTAATTTGATTCCCTCGTTTGTTTATCTTTGTATATACTTTAAAATTCTCTTTCACAGCACTAAATTTCTATCATGATTGTGATGTACCACCATTAGATAATTCACCAATATAGCAAACTTTTGAGATATTAGTACCTATATTTAATTTTTTACGTTTCATCTCTTAAAATAGATCGTTGTCCACTATAAAAATTTCATGAAGCATCCAAATCACAAAGTCTAAAGTCTTCCCATAGCTTTATTAAGATCATTCTTAGGCTGATTGCACACACAGCGCTTTTTTCTGATTGCTTATTTCACCGATGCCGACATAACAACAGTAGTGTATTGAATTATACGGGAGCTTACACACTAGCTATTTATTCGCCTAGTGTGTAAGCTCTCGAATAATTCAATACACTACTGTTGTTATGTCGGCATCGGTGAAATAAGCGATCAGAAAAAAGTGCTGTGTGGGCAACCAGCCTTAATCTATTAACTACCGTAGTTTAAACTCGAAATATATTGTATACTTGAGTATAAGTAAAATAACCCAAAATCTTAGAACGTGTTTAAAAATTTTGTAAACAAATGTTATGCAAAGGAAATAAAAAAATTAGAATGAGTGACTTAATGTACCACTCATCTATCTAAAGTGAAGTAGAGCTATTAGTGGCTATTCAAAAGTAAACGGCGATGTTTGATTGTTGTTTATGTTGTTTTACGCATTGCTAAATATTATCTGCCGATTCCTGGAATTTCTTCTAATTTATAAGCAAAAGATGAAATGTGTTTATGTGGCCAAAGATAAATTAGAATTACGTAAGTTTAAAAATCTTATTACATCTTTATCAACCAGTTGCATGATAGTGAGCAATTTTTTCGTTCTCGATAACCTGAGAAAACATCATTAAAATTTCTTTTTTTTTCTTCTTTTTTTTGCATTTGACGAACTTAAAGGACGTTCAAGGGAAATGAGAAAACAAAGCTATCGATTTATTAATTTGTCGAGACATCTGGAGGGTAGATGTAGACAGCTTCATATTCATCCAGATAATTGCTGATAATTTCAAAAGAACTGTTTAAATATAATTTTTCTGCAAAGAAGAAGCACTGAAAGCTGGTGAAACTCATTATTTGATGAAAATGAAACTCAAAAGAATATAACATTGTTAGCATCGTTTTTAATTACATTAAAAAAGCTGAATTTCATGATTTACTGTATGGTATAAATATTATTGACATATGACCAAAGTTAGAGGTAAGCATTTTTTATTATTGTTGAACACCATTTCGCCATTTGAATACTTATACTCAAGGAATATTCAGCACTGAAAAGAGTTAGGAATTCGGTATATCTCCGCTATAAACACAAAAGTGTACACACAATGACAAGCAGAGAGTTATAATTTGTATAAGTACCACATTCAATGGAGACATGCCTTTGTAAGATACTCTGTAAACCATATGAGGTGCTAAATTTTTAAATTGCATGCTGGCCTTTTTAAGGACACAATCGGTCTTAATTCAATTTCTATGTCCAGTTATATAAAGCTCCAGAAAGATAGAATATATAGAGAATCGATTAATCAGCTAGGCATCAAACTTAAAGTATGTATCCTAAGTGTCCTTATTAGAGCAACAAATAATCGGTCTCTTCTCGGACAAAGAAACAGGACATCTGCGACTGAAGGTCATAGAATTAATCAACTCTGTGGGCCCTAGTAAAAATTTGTTACCAAGATTAAGTCATGATTCTAACTATAATGTTAGAATTGTGACTACTAAAATTATCAAGAACACGTTTCAGTAGAATAAATAATGCATTATAATAGGATAATAGTAAAAATTGCTTGATACTACTTAAAGCAATGAAAAAGTAAGTGAAGAAGTCTCTTCTGTGAATATTTCCCGGGTCACAATCTCGAACAGTGTGATAACGTTTACGCTATCAGAATTTTAGGAAATTTAACCATTTTTAGATGCATAAGCGTAAAGATAGAAATTAGATTTTGATAACTCTTAGTCGTGATTACTCATGTTGTCAGTTGTTGAATAATAATAATGTTGTGCTATAATTTTCTTAAATATCTGTCTATTGAACGTTTGCTAATGTTGTATAAGAACGCGTTACTAAAATAACAAATCTTTGCACTGATACGAAATCAAAAAATGATATTCTTAAAAGTAAATTTTAATTTGGTGGGATTAATAAACGATTTTCTTCTTTTACTATAGAAATCACCAAACTTTTGAGCTTTAGTGATATAAAATAAAAACCCCAAACTTTGTTATGAATGGTGAAAAATGCTAAAGAGACTTAATAGTGTGTTATGGGAAATCCAATATTATCCCACAGGAAAAATCTGTTTTAATAACAGAATAGCCGAGACAAATTTTCGAGAATTCCGAAAAAAGAAGTATTTAGCTATTTAAAAATATTACTGTAAACATTTTCAGCTTCAAAGATCGTAATGCGACATTAATGTGACACTCTTATCTTGCCGTGCTTTTTAATTTTTTCCCTTCTTCCATTCCGTCCAGAAATTGAATTTAATTAACGCTGACTGCCTGTCGTCTCTCAGGGTTTTATCTCGAGAAACGAGTTCATGCAAGAAACTTGGCGATAGTTCTTGTTTTCTTTTTGCCGGAAGTAATGAATTTTTCTTGGTATTGACAACAGTTCTCGCTTAGGTTCTTTAACTCGAATGCAACTTAGTTTGGAAGTTACAGTTTCATTTTTTAAAGTTCGAACATGAAATGATATGTTTTGGCAGAAGGTTTCCGCTGTTATAATTAATTCTTGAAAATAGAATTAAAATTTGAAAAAATAGCTATAAATAATCTATTAATATAAACACATAGATATATAATCAATTCCTGCTTTATTTACTTATTTTAGAATTACACATTTTTAATCATTGTCGTTGCATTTAAAATATTTATGCAGATAGATCTATCGAATTAAACTATTTTCTTAGATCATTTAGTGCACATCTTTTTTTAGAAACGTAAATACTTATCCATTCTACAATTCATAGGAAGTTTGGCATTTATCTGATAATCATTAAATTGATTTCAACAGTTTGATTCAATTTTACCCAGATACGCCACTTTTTTTTAATGTTCAATCTCAAATAATCATTTTTATACTAACTTTTAAACATGAATACAATTTTCTGTTGTATTTTATAAAGTTTTATATGCAATAAAATTTTAATTCAAAGGCTTTATATTATTGCGAGGTAACGAAAATAATCTATAAACTTGGTTCTGCTTTTCTTTGTATATGCTTTATTAACTAAGACAAATATTTATTGTTAATCATTAGAGAACAATATGCTTATCTTATAAATAACTTTTCTTTATAACTACTCTTCAGTCCTATTTCTTAACCCCTAGTTTAATGACCAAGCTTATCTGTATATGAAAATAGGGATAAATTATCTTTAGGGCAAATGAAAGATCTACATACTTTTATGGAATTATAGGATTATCCTGATTCAACAGAGACTCTAAATACCTTTTCAGATGTTATCTAAAGGTAATAAAATATATTTTAGGGATAAAAGTTATTTTTCAGAGTAATTATGTGGGGCAGCGGGATTCTCTAGAGCAATATAAAGAACAATTTTGACATTTTAAAATAATTTGATTGAATAATTGATATGGATAATGGAGCTATGCATAAAGCATAGAAGAATTAGGTAATCAACAATGCCCTTAACATCGAAATTTCTAGACATTTTGATAAATTATCAAAATTCTAGTCTTTTCTAGAGCAGGTGACAACAAAACAGACATGTATTCTCACTATACTTTGGTGAATGAATCATCGATAATATAGAGTAAATTATTATTATGGACATTCAATTACTTCGACCTATATGTTAAATCGAAGTAAAACCGTTTTATAAAGATGAATTATGATCAAAATATGTTGTACTATATCTGTTTAATTCATTATGAAAAGAGTCATATATGAGCTCCATCTGTTTTGAAAATCCCCAAATTTACTCTTAACTAGACGTGGCAAGACTAGACTATTGATTTTTGTTTAAAAACTGGAGAATAACATTTGTGATTAAAAAAGTAGCTTTAAAGAAGTTTTGACGAAGATGGATGCGACAATTAATAAACAATTATTAAGGTAAGCGACAGATAAAACGAAGAATTAATTATAATGTTTATGAATGGTTATTAATAGAGATAAAGAGAATTTATTAATGACACTAATTAATAAATGAATAATTTAATATGCATTTACCTTGAATAGGACTCCAGACAAGAAAAAGAACAGTGGTTTACTCCAAAGATGGAGACAGTGCAGAGTTGAAACATCATTAAATTAAATGTGGAGTGAGAAGTATAGAAGTTGAATAGATGATATCTTTTATAATGAATTGATATAGCTTTGGATATTTCAGGGAATGCTGGAAATACAAAATAGCTGAAACTCTACAAAATCGTATTGAACATGTTTCATTAATCACTATGTTGATGCATGTAACTGAGCTATTTAATATGTTTAAACATTTATAAGCTTTATAAAAGCAAGTAGACAATTCAGTGATACGCATCTCAGGAAGTGTGAACAAATCTACTTCAAATTATAGAGATCCTATTCTAGCTTAATATAAAAATTGACAAATTTGTCTTATAATGTTCGAGTTCATACACAGACCTATCGTATGGGTTAGTAATAATGCCTTGTCCTATTCAATCTGCTAATTACGGTGCTTAAAATTATGTAGTTAATAAACTAGATGTAAAAGTTGCAACTGCCATCTGTTACAGAATATATCGAAAAATATGTACACTCTTTGAATACAATTTGACATAAATATTTTATAACATGTACTGAAGGTTATTGACTTTAATAAAAACATTTATGTAACCACAATTTTTCTAATAAAATATTCCCAAATATAAAGAGGCATTGCATGTATTATTAACATAATTAATCAAGATATTTTAAAAAGTAGTGATTGGTTCAATGATTATGATTAAGTCAATGGTTATGTCAAAGTGATCAATGATTATGATTAAGTCTTCGTTATAAAAAATACATTTGTTTTATGCCATTAAAATGCTCATCTGGTTGATATTGGGTGTTTGTTTCTACCTTTGTAGAAAAATTTACGGCATAAATATATCTTTTAAATTCAGATAAACATCTATAGTCAAACGAAAACATCAGAAAACAAATACTTGTACCAAGATAAATTTAATAAAATAAAAATGTTAATGAGATATTAAAAAAATAACTACTTTTATAAATTTTATAAATAGCGTTTGCAAAATCGAAACAAAAATTATATTTTGTTAGGACACTTGCTCTTTCAAAAATATAGATTTTATCAACATTACAATGAATTACAATTAAAAGTAGAATGGCACATGAGTTCCATTAATCTTTTTAAATATAAGGGCTTAACTATAATATGCTCTCGATGATGCATATCGACCAAGTAATTTGCAGTCGAATCATTTTCTCCCTGGAGCCAGAAATTATAGCATTTTCTTTTTAGTGTTGTGAAAGAAAGACCCAGCTATTGATTGTTACAGGGAAGTTAGGCATTGATGAATGAGCGTAAACGCATTTTCCTTTTTGTAGATGCTTCTATCGGTCAAAATGTAACTGACAACAAATTTTACGACTGATGCGGAGAAAAATACGCTAGTATGAATGCAGTTAAAAACTAGTTTTGTTCGCATAAGGTAATTCATAAATTGTATTTTTTTTTAATTTCCAGACAAAATTTCAACTAATGGAGGTATATGAATTAAATAGCTTTAATAATAAAAGCTAGAATAGTTTTTATTTATGTTGATGAACTCATATGCCACGTGTTAAGATAATTTTACCCCATTAAAAATAGAATAGAATCATTTCATGTGATATTAAAATTTTAAATAAATTAAAAAGTTTCGAATATATGAATAAAGAAAACCTTAATAATGGGAATTGGAATAGTTTTTATTAATATTTATTCATATACGACAGGTTAACATAATTTTTCTCCTTTAAAAATAGAATAGCAGTAATTATAAATTTGCTTTAATTCAAAACTGTGAATTATATCTCACAGAAAAGGAATATTTCCATTTGTTACGCTATTTTGCTAAAATCAAAATTGATTGACATACGAGGTAATGCTAGGGGGGGTTTCGTTTTTGGAAAGGCATGGCATATAGTTTTGGGGTACGCGTTAACGGCAGGAGGTTTTTCGTATTTGTAAATGCATGGCAAATAGTTTAATTTTGGTGCTTCTCTTTCCTAAAAGAAGTATAAATGAATCAAATATATCTAATTATGTATATCTAATGATTAAAAAAACATTAATTTTAAACTCAATTTTACAATTTGTACAACTAATATAAGGAAGTAAAATGACAACACTAAACGACTTCTTTAAATACATAAAATAATGTTATTCAAATTGTTGCCGATAAAAATAAATGTTGTTAAATTGAAATTTTTTATTAGTTCTATACTTTTGTAAGTTTCTAATTTAATAAATATCAATATATTATGCTGAAAAATAAAGTAAATGAAGAAAATTAAGAGAATTAAAATGAGTTATTATACAACTCGCTTACTTTCTAATGCATCCTTTATGCCCAAACTTCTCGAATAAAATTGCAGTCCCGGTGTAACGTCTTGAGAGATGCAGAATGTTCAAACCCTTTTTTTCTGAATTATGAAAGGGAGTGTTTTGGACATTATTATAAGCTAAAGCAAATCATATATGTAGTTTAGGATAACTTTTAGGAATCGAAGAAATAAATTTTTACACAGAAATCATTTTTGCATGTTTACAATGGTATGAGCCAACAAACAGTCAATTCTTTAATGACACTGGAATAAAACTTGATACGTATCTAATTTTAGGTGCTAACATTCTATGGCAAATTTTATTTACTAAACTCATTTGTTCTGAGCAATCACATTTTCACAGAAAATTAACTATTCCCTTCTTTAATTCAGAGTGTGATACAAATCCAGACATAATATGTTGCGTTTTTGTTCCAACATTTATTTTTCAATCTCTAAGCTTTGTAACTATCATAATCACATACACACCGACTAATAGATTTCTTGTCAAAAGATTTCATATGGAATTTGATAGAAATCAACAAATTTTATGTAAATATCTATGTAATCAAATTTAATATACCTAATGGAATAAGAATTTGAATTTTCGTTCTCAAAAACAGGCATAATTCCAAAAATATGTTCTTCGAAGAGTGGTCACTGAGAAATATCTAAAATGATTCGATTCATCAAAATCTCGTATTCAAATTTTTGAACCCTTAGTACTTAGTGCAAAGAAATGTATATTAGATACTACATCAAATTAAATTTTTATATTTGAGGAATTTTCAATGAGCCTAAAGAAGAAAAAAATATAAGAAATTCAATATAAGAAAAAAATTGAAAATGAGGATGTTTAATACATATGTTCGCCAAAAATATATATTTTGTAACGTCATATGCAGTCGAAGAAATCTTGTATGAAAAAAAAAATCTTCTAGTTTGAATGGCAATGACAGTAAAAATTCTCCATATCATGAATGGATAATAAGTTGCGCTTACCAAAAACCAAAATTTTTACCAAGATAAACAATGCATAAGCTTTTCTTGATAGGCATCAAGACTTTGCAACTTTTTGAGATATAAAAGAATACTTACAAATGGATTTTAACTACTTTGAATTTTTGTTGTATGATTGTTGTATAATAGAGCTAGCAGTACCCGCACAGCATTGCCCGAGGTGTAACATCTCAGAGGAAAAATTAGCTTTAAACTTAAGTCCCCTCCACCCGATATGACATGAGCATGCCACGCATCATCAAACAAACATAGAAAGACATTTTGGAATCATCAAAAATAACTACAATACAATTTTTATAACACAAATTCAGAAATATTGGTTAAGCTGTGATATAAAGCTATTTGGCGCCTTACGAGGTTGCCAATTTTTCGGTGTCGCTTTTGCCGCCGTTACTCTATTTCTGATGTCGGCGCCACATTGGCATCGCTAAAATTTGGCGATAAATTATTATTTTTTGGTGAAAATGACGGTTTATCAAATCTGTTCAGAAATATTTAGACTATTAAAAAGGTAAAAATATGATATATTCATAGATAAAACAATTCACTAAAAGTGTACAGTAAAAACGCTGTTTTAAAATTTAAAGAAAAGCAAATAAGATATTGTATCCATTGTTGCATACATGTTTATTAACTCCATATAATCTTAAGAGAAAGTAAAATTTATCTTGTTTCATAATATTTCTTTGTAAATTAAACTGACTGTTTTTCCTCTTGGTGCCAAGACAAAGAGATATTGTTTGAATGCAACATGAAGTTGCCACATGAAGGTGTTTATGAGAAAACATTCTTTGCTTAGGTCAATTACAGCTGTGTGAAACGTATGTTCTTGGTTTGATTAGTAAGATCTCAATTTTTAAAACTCATTTTTCTCTTTAGATATGATTTCAATATACTAAAACCTTCTCCAATAAATACCTAATTCAATATACTAAATCTCCAATAAATACTAAATGGAACAAATATCTCCAATATCAGTTAATTTTTTGGACGAAATTAGATTAAAATTGTTGAATTTGTTTAAAATCAGAAGTAAACAAAGAAATGTATCCATATACATACCACAGCTCTTGATACTTTCGCATGCGCAGTTTTAAGTTTTCATGCATGTATGGATAAGTGCGAAACACATATATTACTGTTATATGCATGCATAAGCCTTGGTATTAAAATAACTAAATTCACAATGATAAAACTCCTTTTTTTTATTTTGGTACATCGTCAATATATTAAACCCTTCCCCAATAAATTCAATACAAAATACACAAATATCTTTTATATCAGCTAAGTATTTCTCGACATTTTGTAGTTCAAACATAGGGGTACTTTCAAGGAACTTCTATGCTATGTATAGATGATAGATTATAATTTTCTCAATGTAATATTTTGTAATGTTATGCAAAACATAAAAAAATTAAAATATTTTTATTTTTATTTTATATTACTTTTATTATATTATAAAATAACTGTTTAAAAGGAATTTTTCCATGTTTTATTTGAGTGATTTAGACTGTTGTAAAACCAGACTTTTAAGTATGAACAGATCGTTTGAACTATTCTTTTTAGTATTTATCAGCTCAATAAGTTTTTCAAATGCTCTTGAATGTCTTTCTCATTCCTAAATTCTGTAACAATAATGGTATTTGCGAATGAGACAGCGTCGTTTTTATAGTATTCATTTTAGAGTACTTATCATTTTGTTTACTGCTATTCTATTGATAGTTTACAATGGCTTATCGCTATTTTTGAAAGTCAAAGTCCAACAGATGAAAAATATATTTGTTGACCTTCTCAGGTAATTTAGCAAGAATATGTGCGAAAAAAAATGGATTAATGCTACCACTTGCATGATTGAACATGAGACATCGCAAAGTAAAAAAAAAGCATTTTTTTCTCTCTCAGACTGAAAATGATTGTAAAAAAATTTCTTTTAAATGGTAGTTCTGTTAAAATTCTTCCGGCAGATGTGAGCTTTATTTTGTCGTACTCCATGTAAAGTTTTTAAGTATTAAAAGAATCTGATGATTCAATATTTTAGTAATCGAAAAAGATTTTTTAAATCCCTTTTTTTTCTAACACAGATGCTCGAAATACCATTTTTTTTTATTTCTTCCATGAAGCAATTTTTGCTGCAATTAATCCGATATCGGTAAAGAAATGTTATTTTTTCACTGACAGTAAATATGAATTTTTTTAAAGTACCGATAAACTTTCAAATTGTTAAAAGATTTTTATTTTTTATTTTATATTATAAGTAAGATTAAAAAAAACTTCATCTCTCTTCTATTAAGAAATTCTACACATTCTTTGAACCGAGTTATCAGATTTTTTTATGGGGATTAATCGATATTTTTTTATGATACTAACAATACTCTGTAAATATTGGCATAAACAAATATATATAAATATTTCGTATTAAATATTAATATTTTTGTTATTATAGTTTTTTTTAGATTTGCGTACTTACTAGTGATGTCTAAGCTTCTTTATTTCTCAACGCAATATGATTTGTTCAGTCTTTCAAAATGACCGTTATTTAAGCTATCATATAATCGCCCGTTGAAAATATATATTTCTTTCTTGTTGTCTGAATATATGAACTTATAATAAAGCTCAATGTGTGTGTGTGTGTGTGTGTGTGTGTGTGTGTGTGTGTGTGTGTGTTGGCGCTCTACAGGCCAGGCCTTTGGACCTACAGCTACCAAATTTGGTACATGTATACTTTGAAGGTCGGGAATGTGCACCTCTGAGCCCTTTTTTCGAATTTTTAATTAGAATTTGAATTAATTAAAATTTAAGCAAAATTTCGATGCTTTACCGCTATAACTTCCGAAAATTTTATTGCACAAACATGACTTTTACATCAATTTAAAGATAAGAAAATTAGCTTTCTAATGGTATCAGTTTTTAATGTATAACTTAAGCTTATATTTTTAATGAATTTTTAAAGAAATATTTTAACCATGTTTTTTTAGCACGTGACTGGATAAAATAAAATAAAACAATGATAGAAGTTATAATTAAAAAAAACATCTATCATCGCAAAATAAATCTAAGGAAATGCAACTTTTAGCACGTGACTAAATGAAATAAAAGAAATATAAAATGTGATATTTTCTAAAAAAAATAAATGCAAAGCAAAGATTTCTATAATCGTTTGCAATATCTAAATAATTAATTCCACAAATCTTCTTTATTTACTGTAAACCTGATTTGAATTTAGACAGGATATTCATTGAAATCCCGACTTAATGGCGTATTTCTATAATCGTTTGCAATATCTGTATCAATAATTCAATAATTTTTTCCCTTTTTCGCTTTCTTTCAAAAAACATATTTAATATTTTAGAAGTATGACCGATGATTAAAACTGACTGATTTATAAAATGAAAGAATATTATTAGGAAAACGTGTTCTTTTAGAACTTTCCGTCCGTCACCTTAAAAAAAAATATTGATTTCAGGCCAATCAATGCCCTGAATTACTTCAAGGCTAATGAATATGGGATTTAATGGAAAATTTTAGAACGCATTACTCATGGCAAACCAGCTGGTCGCCAAAGGCGGCTAGTAAGTAATAAACAGAAAGAGCAAAAGTAATTCACAGTGAAGGGGATTCAAAAGAACTCTGTAGCATAATATTTACAATTTTGCACTCGCATCTGGGGATTTCTGAACAGATACCTTATCATATGAAAAAAAAATTTTAACTTCTTGAAGTATTTTTTTCTTTTATTTGATTACATAAATGAATTAAGGAATATAAAATTTTCCATTAATTATCTTAATTTTTTATCCTATGGGAATATAATATTGTTTTGGCTTAAGGTTTTTGAAGCCATTTGAAGACAACAAATTCTTGAAGCCTCAAAATGAGTATGCAACAAATTGGTGATGTGTCGCTTTTTTATTTTGGAGTCGGCTTTCACAGTACAGTTTTTGAAATATCTATCGTCTGCTAATGTAGTTTTATTTTATTGGCTTTCATTGTATAACTTCTGAATTACCTATCATTTGCTGTTGTAGAATTTCCATTGGAAATTACAACTGTAGCCTAGTTCTGAAATTAGTTAATTTTAAAAAAATGAACCAAACAAGCTAAAATATTGTATGTTTGATCGACAAAGATTGTTGATTCAGGGATAATTTCAACTAATTAAAATATGGTTATTTGAAAATAATGCAGAAGGCTGTCACAATGCAGAAGGCGATATTTAGAAAACCAATGGATTTCTTTTTTTTTTTCATCCCAAAATCGATTGATCTCCAAAATTTTGTTTTTCAGTTAGAAAAATTGAAAATGAAAGTTTAAAAAATGATCATTTTATGTTTATATAGCGAGAGAAAGAGAGGGTGGGGGGATAGAGTCTAATAGAGAAGTCTCGTAACTGTTTCAAGCCAGTTTAAATTGGTTAACGACATAAATTAATCAAGACAAATAATGAATTAAAATAATAGTGTTCTCACACATGATAACTTGAAATATACGATTGTAGATTTTTTTTCAAAAGATATTTTAACACGTTATATCAGGAATAGCATAACGTAATAATATTCTTTGCTGTTTTACGAATAATCTTCCCAATTTAGGGGGGAGAAGAGTCAATATTTAGTTTCATCATGCTCTTTAGATTGTTCCTTTATCACAAGCATAATGATGAACCCAAGTCACAAAAATAAATACAAATGAGTTTAAAAACTTTATCTAGATTGTAAATAGTTCAAACTTTACTGACAATATTTTCTTTATAATAATATTTTTGGGGGGTGAAAGGACAATATTTAGTTTGCCTCAGGCTCTTTAGATTATTCTTTTATCACAACAAATCGCAAATATAAATACAAAACGAATTAGAAAACAATATATAGATTGAAAATATACAGTTCAACCTTTACTGACAATATTTTCTTTAGAAGAATATTCAATTAATTTAATAATTTTGTTTATATTTTTCTTCTTTTTTCTTCTTTATTTTGCAGACGGTAACTTTACTGCCAACTACCATCGTAGTTTTATGGATTTTCCCCCTTTGATCATGGACTCTACCTTGATCTCTTAAGTAAGAATGTCAGTAGGACGACATGGACATTCAGCATCACATGTGTCCATATAGGTAACTCTAAATTCATCAAATTACTTATAAACTATTCTAGTGCAATGCACAGAGTCATAATGACCATGAAGCTAAGTTTTGATTTTTTAAGCCACTCTCTTTTAGGAAATAAATAATGATAACTACACGTAACTCTTTCTTGTACATCTTCCAGATATTAGAGTACTCAGCTGATTCGAATAAGTCTTAAATATAGCCTAAGAGATATTTCTAAATGGAAAGATATGTCTTAATCATCAAGAACTATTAGTAAATAAAGATAGATTCGATATGATCTAGAACGCTGTACATTAGGATTATCGAAAAGCCTTCATAACTTAAATATTACAAATCTTCACGGAATTATGATTCGGTTTGTGGTTTAGCATAAGAATGAGTCTCACGCAGCATTATCCATCAATAATTCTGTTATTTATCTGAGAGAAAAGCTTGCATAATATAATTTCTCTTTCTTTAAAGATTCAAATCATCATCTTTTTCTATAGAAGAGTTCCAGTATTTCCCAGTAATTCCTTTATTTAATATAAAATTTTTGAATTTCCTTTAAACGGAAATTTTTTCTATAAAAAAAAATAAAATAAGTCTAAATTATTTTTAATAACTTTGATATTCTACAGTTACGGTGGAAATTTTTAATATTAACAGATAAACTTATTCTATCATTAGAATATCGCTGCCATGGTTTCAGCAAAAGAACAGAATATCGTAGAAATTTTGATTTAATTTTGAATGTTTCGAATTTTATTTTTTGAAATTAAATCTCTAAGAAGAAACTCAGTTTCATATTCATTGTTTTAGTTTAAAGGCCTTTTGCTGCTAAAGATATTTTATATTTGATAAAAATGTATAGAATGAACAAGAATTTACTGAAAAAGAAAAATTACTTTTATACAAAAAATTTTTATTCAATTCAAAACTTTTTAAATGAAAATAACACATTTGTGCAGTTAATTGAAAACTAGCCATTTACGGCAATTCTCTGTAAAACATTAATTCAACAATAACAATCAATTTCGATAATCTTTATGTTATCCTACCAAATGAAAGTAGTATTTTAAAACAAGATTAGAGACTTGTGAATGATCGGTTATATATAGAAAATTTTTGAATTATTTGGCGAAATCAGATTTTAGATTTAGTGTTGAGTGCATTGCACAGTTTAATTTAATTATGTTTCGTAATGAACATATGAAAAAACATGTAAATGCGATAAAGGGGGGATGTTAGTGACCACTGATAATATATTTAGCGTTAATTATATATCATGTGAATTGAAAATTGGTAAAATCTGGAGAGCAGTTACAGTTTGTCGAATTTGTGTCCGTCAAAGGTTCTCTCCAATTCTTTGAATGGTAATGACCTGGTATTTGCATGTGTCATTCTGGGTATCTAATTTTAGGTTAACCGTGTCAATATCTATATTGAAAATTAATTATATCTACAGATATTTGATAAAGGCAAAGAAAGTTTTGGACAAGTGCATGAATGAAAGTAACTGTTTTCGTAAATTAAAAATTATAGCAGAAATATCTATATGTCTCATATTTTTGGGGATTTTTTTAAGGCCGGGAACAGAACATTCTAAATGAATAAAAATGTATCGTAACTCAATACAGTTTAAAGTACGATTTGAAGGAAGTTCAGAAGGCAATTCATGCTAAGAAAATATGAGTAAAGAGATAATAAATGTACGGAAGATTATACAGGAACTACATTCATTTATCACATTTCAAATTTTAAATGGTTTTCAATCATTAAAAATATTTATTTCAGTAATTTCAGGGAAAAAATGGTACTGAATTTTTTCTATAAATGAATTTATTCCTGTAAGTCTCATATCAAAGTGTAAAATGCAATTGTGAATGGGTTAGAAGAGATCATTATTTAGAGCTTTTTCGGATGCCTGGTCTCCTAGTTTACTCCAGCTAACTCCCTGTGATTTCTAGTTGTAAGGAGCACTAAAAGAAAATGTTTGTGGAGGAAGAATCAGGACCTCTGCTGAAACTAACATTACACGCTATGTTCCACCAACCCTTCAAGGGTTTCTGAGCGCAAAGCTGAACAGACTACAATGTGCTTTCAACACGTATTAATGTCAATGGAGCACACACTGAGTACATTCTCCATCTGAATAAATTTTCTTTTTTAAATTTAAATTTTCCTTCTGACAAATTTTTTGACATTCTTTTAGTGTTACAATGAGTCCTAGTGGTCAAAATTTTAACTGTATATTACAGCACTCTTTTCTTCATGGTCCATTTAAAGTATAGTATAATCAGGTTTCGTCAAAATCCAATAGACAGAATGGATTTTTAAAATGATGGAATATTATCCCTGTAGTTATAACTAACTTTTATTATAAAAGACTTATTTTTTTTAAAATTTTCCTTTGATAAAATTGATCTGGCAAAAATAGACAATATTTTTTAAAGGGGTACGCAGAAAACCTTGTGAGAAACAAATGATTCCTCCATATTCGCCATTCTCTACTGGCAGGCGATGTTGAAAGAAGGTAAGCGATGCCATTAATCATTTAGAGATCCAAGTTAAGCAGATAACATATGGATGGACGAGGCAAGGTGTTCGCATGTACAGCGGCCAGATCACCTATTACTTGGAGATGGAAAATCCCTTTTGCTGCATCATCTATGATATATTACCGATCGTCTGCCATTGAACTACCTGCATGAAGTGAGAAAAGGGAATTGCAGTTCAACTTTCCCAGAAGTGTTTTATGACGAAATGATTGATAAATGAGTTAAATTGTATATAAGTGCTTTGTTCATACACATTTCCTAACATTTCAGTTTTTAAAATTCCAACTGAATAAACACAATTTATTCTGTTTGCAGTGTGATTTTTTTTTTTACTAAATCGAAGATTATTTACAACTTGCAACTAATTTTTTTCATGCGTCGTGCTGTTTTCACTTCGAATTTTCGTCTAAGTGGAAATCTCATAGCCATGTTACTTCTATTAGATGTCCTTTTTATGTCTATTTCTGACGCTATTTCTAAGATTTTGTATATGTTTGATATGAATACTTTTAAATATTGATAACAAATTTATTATGAAAGGAATTAAGAAAAAAAAATCAGCAGAATCCTTTTGTGTGTGTTTTTTTAAAAAACGTACTTTAAATTGACATTAAATTATAATGAGTAATTTCACGAAAGTCGGGAATATTTGACGTTGCAGTAAAATTCCCATTGATTCAAGTGATTGGACATCTGGGAAAAATTATGATTATGGAAAGCCTATTAAGCATTAAGGAAAGGAGTCAATGCCTTAGAAGAATTTTTTTCTTTGTTTAATTCTGGATTTTTTAACCTCCCATGACTACCTTTTGGAGAAAAAGGAATAGATAACAGAATGAAATATTTTGTGTTAAATAATTAAGTTTTTTAAAGGAATGAGTTTTTGGATATAGTTTATTGTAAGTAGTTTTTAACAGCTCTCATGTGTATAATTTCCTTTTTTCCCTTTCTTTTAGCACTCTTAGTTGGTTTGGTTATGGCAAGAAGAAAAAAATATTATTTTCATAAAAAAAAAATTATTTTTTTCAAAAACTTTATGTAATGAAATGTAAATGATTTGTTTAAATTTTAAGTGATTGATCCACCATAAGTCGTAAACTCTTTTATGGGTTTATGGTGTTTTACAAAACTGAACCGATAATATTGAATCACTTGAAGAATATTAACTATATGATTAATATATATCAATATCTGGGATCGATGCTGCAAAACCGTATCTTCAAAGCTTTTTCTGTAGTTATCTACAATAAAAGTTACTCATTAAAATGTGTGGTATGTAAATAATTCCTCATTGCATAGCTGCTTTTAATTTATTTTTAAGAAATTCTAAAATTTGAACCAATGCAAAAAAGAGCAGAATAATTTGCTGAGGTTTAATTGGAAAAGAAAAGAACAATGCATGGGCTCAAAATTGAGGCAGCAAGAAAATTTCCCATTAAAAACTGTAAATTCCAACAAAATTATAAGATCGAAGAATAAAAGTGCAAATTATTAAATTTTTGAAAAAACTAACGAAATTGTTACGATGTTAAAAATGAGAAATAAATTGGGGACTCAAAAAAGAAAAATTATTGAATGGTTCAAAAAAGGTGATTTAAAAATTAAGGCCTTAATTATTTAGAAACTTTAAAGAAAATATGCAAGGTTTACTTAAGATTTTTGTTTTAAAAGTTGAAATGAAAGATATTTTTTAAGAAGTATCAAATTTAAATATTTAATGGATACAGAAATGTAGCAGAAAATTGGCTATGTCTGATTTAATTTAGAAATCGTTATTCTCTGAATAATTTTAAAAATTTGAATTTAGAAAAAAAATTATAAATAAGATGGCACATAGCAATTTTTATTTTTGCCTTCGAATGCATTTTGAAATTTTTAGGAAACTGATATAAATAATTCAGTAGATACATATTTTGATGCCACATAATTAGTTCATTTCTTACTTTGTCTGTTCCCATGAATTTAGTGCTAAAGTTAATCAGTTAAAGTTTTTAATTTCACTCAGCATTTGCTTAGGACATATTAATCTCTAAAACCTTTTCCCAAATTTGGAACTTTTAGAAATGTGGCTAAAAATGTGTTTAGATGATATATACTACTATAATGATATTATTTTTTATATTTATGCACTGTTTATTGAAAATATCACGTCGTTCACTTCATTTGTAATGTGATACACATTTTCTATAAAGCAGTAATGGATCAGTTTCTTTAAAACTAATCATTTTCCTTTCTTAAACCATTATAAAATATTTAATTTTCTTTTAAACAGCAAGATTTGATTTGTAAATAGCAGATTCCAGTATTCAGTTAGCTTCAAATGAAACAGAAATTAATTGATTGACCCCAAACTGTATCATGATCGTCCTCATTTGATCTTCCAGATTACAAAAGCGACAAGATACACAAACGGTGACAGTTGTTTTCTATTTCATTAATCACGGCTCAAGAATGATGTATCTCCATCTCCTATATCAGATAAATGCTATTTCTGTTATTGCTTTCTATCTATTATGCTTTGCAAAACAACACGGAACGTTAATCATATATTTAATGACTGAACAAAGGGATAAACTTCAGCTACATTAGCAGCAAAATTTAGGTTAATCCTAATTTAAATGTAGAAGTTTAGATCTAGATTAAAAAGGAAGTACTGGACCAGATCGAAGTTACATATTATATAATTACTAGTTACTACTTACATACTACACATACTTTTTATTACATAAAGAAGAGTATGTTTTATGTAAAAACATAAACATTCTTTGGTCCAGTCAAACGTTTTGAAGCAAATTTTTATGGTTTTTATGCATAAAGAAAAGTAAAATTTTCAGCGATGATTTTTGCTACAAGCGTTTAATAGAGTAAGAAAAAAAATGATTCGTTATACGATTTGGTGTTATTCATAACTTTCAGAGACTTTCAGAAATAAGATTTTTATCACTTTAATTTTCAACCTTGTAGAGAATTTTCCAATAAAAGAAATTATAGGAAAAAATTTATTCAAGTTGAAATTTAACTTTGTGCTATTAAAAAATTTCACATAATACAGGCACTTTAGGATGAATTTTAATTCTTAATCTACGGAAGCATTTTGACGTATACTTGTTTTACTTCCATTTTAACCTATAGAAACTAGGAAAAGTTAATATGTTTTATACTGATAGCAACAACTCGAAATAACAGCATGATGAAAAGCACCATAATGCATTACTAAGTATTTAAAAAATATATCAATTCATAAAATATAGCAAGTTTTCTTTACCAACTTTTTATTTTCGAAATTGTGAGTTATAAAGGATTTCCAATTATCAAATGAGGAATTATTTTATATTAGGGTAATTTTTAAAGTAAAAAAAAAGATTAATTGTGAAAAAATTTCAAAATTTAGCTCTTTATAAGGTTGTCACCTGTCTTCATATTTGGAAAAATGTTTACACTCACTTTATGTATAATACAAGAATGTCCACTTCTTTAGGGCAAAAATTGGTAAAAGTTTCAGCATAAAATTTTTATTGACGCAGTGATATATAGATATGTTTTAGAAATTTTAAAAATATATAATCATTGAAAAAAGTAGCTGCGTAGCAACATGCATTTTCTTCTCAAATTACATGTTACAATAAATAATATTCTTGAAAAAACTTATTACTTTATACTTTCTAAATCATAGTTATTTTTCCAGTTTATAAATTTATATAGAAAACAATATAATGCAAAATTCAATAATTATATGAAAAATGAAAAATAAAAACTGACAATGGGCAAAATTGACCCATGCGGCTTTCATAGTGTGATTTTCTTGGGCATTTCAATTTATAGGTTAAAAACAAATATAAAGATCCACCTATAAAGTCTGTATATAAATCTTTTGGTATATTAATATAGTTTATAATTTTTTTCAAATTACATTATCACTATAAAAATTAATTATGCTTGATCATGTATATCAAAATCAATTAAATGCGAACTTTCCTCGAAAAACTCTTTTTTTTTGCAATAATAGACAATGTAGACATTTAAAAGTGTCTGGAGCATTGCTTCATTATAGGATCAGCAAATTAGATGATATTTCAAGGTCAAAATTTTAGTTAAATCCTTAATTTAGTTCCAAGCCTTGTTTATCACTGGAGCACAACACGGAGGTGCAGTCTTAGGAGGTGCACTTAAAAAAATAAATGAATTATTTTTTAAAGCATCCGCTGAAATCGGTTTAAAAAGTGCATGCATATTGAAGGTTACAAAACCGGAAGCTACAGAGGCCATCCATTAAGTTGAGCTAAAAATAGAATAGACGTGACCGAAAGTTCATTGCTAACGGTCTCACAGACCACACGCTCCCTTTAAGGATTAGAATAGCTATTGTTATATTAAATTGTCCTAAAATATCGTCAAAAAAATTTTAAAAAAAGGAAATGCAAGTTTTTATAGTGTAACTAGTATAAAAATGGCGAAATGTTTTCCAAAGATATGAGTGGATTTTCTAGTTCAACTTTATCATCTTATGTTAACATCGACAATAGTTTAAAATCTGAGAAATGCTTTTTGAAATTTTTAAGTATGATGCTGTTCCTACAAGCCAGAAATTACCTATTGCTTTCATAGTTTGAGTATTTTATTTATCATGCTGCAATCATTATCGAGGAATATCCTATATACATATAAAGTGCAGGGTAATTCGATATAAGTAAAGCGCAAGGAATGCCAGATGTATTGGGGAAAATAATCAACTCATTTTGTACAAAATCATGCATTGTACAAGAAATAACTTCTGCAACAAAGAATTTTACCTAATTGTCTCTGAATTTATTTTAAACTTAGTAGTACATTAAAAAAGACAAATCACTAAACAGCATTTGCATTGCAGTATACTGAAGTGTTAAGTTTTAACATTAAATGATATTTTTTTACACTATCCGTGTACACTCAATAAAAGGATCATTTGAACTTTTATACTCGCCGAATGCGTTTAAATAGTTATTTTGGCTCAGGATAAAAGACGGAATGCTCCTATCGATTTCTGTCATACAGAAATAAAATTTATTTTAATACATTCATTAGTATATTTATAAACTTTTAGTAAAAAAACTATAGTGAGTGGGGAACAGTTAAAAAATTAAGTTTCGTAAATTTTATGAAACTGGTTGTTTCTTCATTTCCAAAATCCTGTACTACATCTCGTTCAAAAGATTTTAAAGTTAGAAAGTCTTCAACCGAAGTTTTAAAAATAAAAACAGAATAAAGGTATCACTCGTCCTCCTTGTATTAGGTGCGCTCAAATAACAGAAGGACTGCGACAAATACCAGAATAACATGTGAGCTCACCCCTGATATTCATCTTGTTAGAAAATTACAATCAAGTTTTGTCAAGCAAGGTATATACTTCTGTAACATCAGCACATCTAATATATAAATATATGTGCGGAAATCTTCTCAGTTTGTTTGTTTACAAACATGCAAGTGAGTTTCCCCACCAGAAACTTCGTACTTTAATTCCACATTTCTCAGTTCCGCTCGATCGTTGAAGAATGCTCGAAGAAGATAGGTCTAAGGAAATTGATAATGTTTCCAATCGTATCAGAGGATATAAAATAAATTCCTTTCAGGTATCTTTTTCGTAACTTTTCATGTCGAAGAAATCCAGGGAGAAACTCCGTTCCGGACTGAATTCTAACTTTTACTGTTCTGTCACTTGTATCATATCTAAAGAATTTCATAATAGTGAGTCCCAATAAAGTTCTAGTATGATAATAATTTCCAATACTTTTTAGACATTTTGACAATATTTGGGGCTATATTTTTACATATAATCGTCCCGAATTGTAGATTTATTATAATAATAAAGAATGATACATATTCGATACATTATTTTTCTTCATAAAAATATCAATATTTGTTGCTTTTTCCATCTAGTGAATCAAATCTTTAAATTAAAGATTCCAGGTTAAAGAAAATATTTTATGCTCTGTCGGTCAAATAACTTTATAGCACTTAGTTAGAAACTAATCCACGTTAGCTTTAATGTTTTACCACTCAAAATACAAAAACATCAGGTACACATATATCATAAAAATAAATTACCTATCTTGCATCTGAGTGATGAAATGATAATAGGTTACTTTTTTGCAGAACTTTTTGGGGAAATTCAGTTATGGTAGTGGGACCTACACCTATAAGCAATTTGTGTCTGAAACACCTATCTTTCAATTAATTTTTTAATAATGCTGGTGCTAAAGCCTAATTAGATGCCAACTTTTTCTTGAAACTAATTTTTTGCTTAGTCGCTTTTCTCAGTCATGCCTTAAGTAAAATGCATTAGTTTACTTGTAAGTGGTAAACGATGCAAGTGAGTGGTTTTCCATCTCAATTTTGATTTGTATAGCAAATAGAAAATACATGATGGATGAAATATTATGAAAATGTTGCTGTTAGAGTATCAACTTCTTATAATTATAATTTTATAAGTAATATTCCTCGGATATGCAAGTATCTGGACTAAGTTGTTTTTTCGTATTCATGCTCCTCACATTTTATTATCAATATTTATATCCTTCAGTATTATTTGTCGATGATTGTTTTTGTGTTTGCATTGGCTGCTGTTTAAAATAATTAATAATTTCATAGGTTTATTAATTATTGAATTATTTATTTTAGTTCTTTGAACAGTGTTTCTGTTAATGACATCAAAAAGGTATTGAATGTCGCCTTTCAAAGCAAAGTAGGTATCAGATTAGTTCAAACGAAGTAAATAATGATAAAATATAAATCCCTAAGAAGAATAATTCTGTAATTGCAAAGATTAACAAAAAAATTATTACATTAAAACGTATATCATTTGCAATATTTCGGATTAAGAAGTATTCCAACAATGAATTCACACTATTTGTTTACTACATTCATTGTGAACAAATGTGTCGAGTAAATGTAAATTTTATATATTAGTATATTCTTGTTATATCTCTTTGTACTAGAAAACAATTAATGCAGATATTCATCAATATTCCGATCAATACGTTGAACATGTCTCGATAAGTTAATCTAAATGAAAAATTAACCATTTTCTTACATCTTAATTTGTATGTATCCCTACAAATTTGATATTAAAAATATATTATATAGGATTGTAAATTTAAATATGGTCTTACATTAAGATGATGAATTTAAGACTTAATTAATTATCTTAAGAATGCAAGCTTGTTCTTATATATCTATTTCATTTTAATGGAAACGCTTTGTAAAAGAATAAAACATTATTTTCCATTAAGTTGTTAAAGATTTAAAAGGAAATGTATGAATCCAGTACAATCATTTAATGAATGCGTCAACTGCTGAGGCAATCTTTTTTTGTTTAAATTCTTCATTCAAAGAGAATTAAATACTTCCTTTCGAAAACATTATTTTTGTTATAGTTATTTGAATCTGCGCTCTTTTAATTTCGAAAACAATTTTATTCGAATTGCAATAGCTATACAAATGAAGTTAGATATGTTTAAATTGGAATCCGTTTAACAAATAATAGAATCTTAGTATAATTTTAAGATGAATTGCAGTTGAGTAAAATCTGAGTAAATTACAATCAGTTATCCCTTGTCAACGCTCATCTTAACTGAATACATAATAGATGGTAGTTTAGTCAGGGCTTAGTTTATTCATTATGGAATTCCATTCTATAGCTCAATAGGAGGAAACTCTATTCATGAGACCGGACTATGAACAGAGTTGATCACTTTGGAGATAATCCTCTAATTTCTTATTGGATTGCTATGTAAGTAATGAATGGCGAAACGGGAAGAATGGAATAGATATATTATTTAATGTTTTACTAGATTTCTCAGTCACTTAAATAGAGTGAATGTTTTTCAATCATTTTTAAATTGGATCCTTCATTTAAAAATATTTATATATATAATGCATTCTTAATACAATTAATAAAACAAATTAATTATATTATTAATGCAGTAAATAAAACAAACTGATAATATTATTAATATACCTAGTAAAATAAATAGTTTCAATAATAATAAGTAAAATCCCATCTTTCACTTTCATCGCAACATAATTTTTACTATAAACTTTCAATATAACACAAAGAATTTACTAAATTGTGCTTCCTATGAGTATCAAATGTTGGATGGATGTCGTTTGATTTATTAATGTTCCAGGGGGAACAACTGTCATACCAACATGAATGGTCGAGCGTATTTCCCACAAATGCTATAGTAAATTGTAAATTTTCAAAAGCGTAACTATTAAAACTATATTATAACTAACTTAGGATTAATAACTACGATCACTTTAAATATTTTTTACTTAAAAAGAAGCAGAAACAATATAAGCATAGATTGTAATAACAATATAAAATGACAACAGGTTAATTGAATTAATTTAAAAATAATATAAATGAAAGTGTCGACATTTTGACATAGCAATTTGCATATAAAATATAGAAGTGCAAAAATACAGAATTTATGTATAAAAAGGAAAAAGAAATTGGAAGTTAGATATGAAAAGGTAGAAAATAGTTTCATTGTTTTTTCATTTCAGCATTGCAATTTGAGTAAATGTGTTTAGTGTGCTCCAAACATTTAAATTCCTGTCAAATCTCAACCGAACCTCGTGATTCTCGTCCGCTTTTCTTTTTGGCAAGGTTTTTTTCCCTGGCGTCGTATCTTCCACTTCTTCAATACCTAATTTAGCTTTTCTCTTTAGCACCTTTAATTTGAGCTCACTTTTTAGAGATGTGGGTGCTTTTTTTTCTCGACCTTTTCCTTTCGTAAATGCATTTACCAGCGGTCGCCTATTTAAATCAATAAGGATTTATTTGTAAAATCATAAAAAATCAAATGCGACAAAAACTTACATGAACGGTCAAGAGTATCTCTAAAATACAAATATCTGATCCGCAGAGACCTATTAATGCCACAAACTTACGACTACAACTGAAAGTAGGTCAAAGGGAGGGGTACAAATAGCCAAAGACAGGCGTTCCCAGTGCCACCAGATCTGAAGGTATAAAATGAAATTCATCTCTTGTGTATCTCTCACATACGCGCTCCCGCTGGAAGGTTAAACATTCACTTTCAAAGCATTAGACTCATAAACGCTGAGAATGCCTGATTGTGCGATATTTTCTAATTTAAGTCTACAACCTTAGAAATTGTCTTCGCATATCTATTTGAAAAATTAAGATACTCTTGCACATTAATCCAGGACCACAAATCTATGAGCTGAAGTGCTGATGAGAAATATTTATGGAATATTCATATCAATACAAAATAAATCAGCAGATTAAAAGTGCCTTACAATTTGGAAGCTTTTCTATTTCAACACATGAAAGAACCAAACTAGTTGTGATGATTTTTAAAACCAACATTGAAAGTGATGATGATTTTCAGTAAATATATGTCTGAATTAATTATGTCTCTCAAAACCCTCACCTGTGGAAGTTAATTATCAGCATTATAAGTCATTGCACATTAAAGTTTAATAATCTTTGGCTATTTTTAGCATATAAAAGTTTAAAGATCATGAGGTAAAAGCTTTCAATAACGTTTGATTAATCCAGTGAATACGAGTTTCTTTATCGAATGTTACTTGAAACAAATTTGAGAGTCTTCAAGAAAAAGGGTAAGAAGATCAAAATATATACCAATCACTTTAAGAAGTTTTTTTTAGTTTAGTTTTGTTATATTAACGTCCCGTTTTAAAGCAACACGGGGGCTATTTTGGGACGGACCTCGTAATTTTGAACCACGGTCAGATGACGAGGACGACACCTGAACTGGCACCCCATCTCCACACCACGCCCCGCCACACCAGCTGAAGGACATTTGGCCTGACAGATTTAACGTGCAACAGACCCCCTCCCACAATGGTTCTTCGGTGGAATCGAGTCTCGAACCTGAAACTCTCCGGTTCCGAAGCCGAGACTTTACCACCGGGTCACCGCGGCCCCTAACATTTTAAGAAGTATAGAGTGTTTATGTTTATTCAGACATCGATTAATTGAAGCTCCGTCTCATTAAACTAATTAGTTATTAATTAATTACAACCGTTTAAAAAATTATGCTCTATATCTAAATTCGAGTTAACTTAACAAATATTGTATGTATATTTAAGAGTAATAAATAATTACTGAAATGAATTTCGGATATCATATTTTGAACTTTTATACTATTTTTCTTTAATGAAACGTTTAATTTTAAAGGCTACATAAATGTACATTCCTTCTGAATGACTCAAAATATAAAATTGGATATCAATTGTTTTTTAGCATTTGTTTTTAGAAGAATATCAGTGATTTTTCAAATTACATGCATAATCATGCATGTTTAAAAAAACTGCTACAGAACGTCACCAATTTAACTGCAAAGTCCATAAAGTCGCCGCGTTCACTTATAGTGGGTGTATCATGGGAAAACAATCAGCAGGCCTCAGTAGTAAACAACATTGATGTTTATTAAACACGTATACACTAACACAAGGACGACTGATACTTAGACGTCAAATGTATACAGCGAAGACGAAGACAGGTCAGCCCACTTCAAAAGACTACGAACCACAAGTACTAAAAGTACCAATAAAAACCACAGTACATAATGCGGACAGACAGAATTCAACAGGGTAGGGATCTTGCTACTTTCACTCCATGGTTCCTCCAACCTCTGCAAGTCTTTGCTCTTTCCTCGCTTTAGCTGCATCTAACTGTTAACACACCACAACACCCCAGACGTCGCGATATTAATTCTACAATAAACGCCAGGACTCGGCACACAGCTCAGTTTAGCACTCGCTTGAGCTCTGCACAATGTTAGACTATTCTGCCGTTTCTTCGTTATCCTCTCGACGACTCGATGGAACTTGAGACAGTCGGCATTTTATAGTTTCCCGAGAGTGGGCCAAGAAGGTTCGGGAACAATCAGGCGTAAGTCATATCCTATAGGCTGAATCACCAGAATTTTTGAAATTTCTTGTAGTATTTATTTTGTTGCCGAAGTCGCCAAATGGTTGCCAAGCTCTGAGATTACAGACTTGGCACCTGATCAGTACCTAATTGAGCTGATCGTCTTTCCAGTAATTGAACGATCATGGTGGAAAGCAGCATTACAGGTTTGTAACAATATAATGGTATAATTTTTCTTCTATAATTTAAAATTATAAACATTTGGTATTTTTAAGAAAGCGATGATCATTTTGTAATTTATGCATCGGTAGTTTTACATTTCGAAATTTCCATGCGTATCATCTTCCTCCAGAGATCTTCAGTATCCATATATTGACCGTAGACTGCATGTTTTAAGATAATTTATTGGAAATCAACTTTGAAAGTAAAAAAAGGTGAAATTAGGATAGCTCTGAAAAAACAGCAAACTAATGAATAATAGATTAAAAATTAATGAACAATGAAGTAAACATAAAAGAATAAATTACAATAATTAAGAGTTGATTACAAAACAAAACTAGTAATTCATAGATGGCAACTGAAAGAAAATTGGTCTTGACTTACCAATTATGTTTTTACAATACTAACCTTTGGAAAGAGTCTTGCTTATTATAGTAAAAAGATCATTTTATTATTCGAAGTAGCACTGAAATATTGAGACTTCTATAGATTTTTGTTGGTTCTTGTTTGTTTTGCTTTTATACACTTATATAACTTTTTTTTTAAATGAAAATATGTCTTCGTAAATGAAATATATCTATTTTAAACTTGAAACTTTGTTTATATTCTTACCCGAAAAATGCACCTCAGGGGTATAAATCATGCTTACGTTTAACATAATTTATTCATTTATATAAAAATTAATAAATAGAGAAATAAAATATCGAAGAAAATCTTGAATACGATTTCCCTGTTTAAAAGAATAAGTCATTTCCAACCAAATATGTAAGTGATAGTTTAAATGTTAATTTGCTTTAATATAATTTTTTTCATCAAATAATAATGCTAAAATATTCTTATCCCTGCATACTATCAGACTTACGAAGCCTTCTCAAATGAGGAAAAAAATAACAAAAGTGAATAGCCTTTGATGACTCCTTACTTTGAGGCATTATGTGCAGCTAAAGATTCTATTAATTTTAGATTCTTTTGAATAAAGCCTTGTTTAAATTAATTTTGAAACAGTTTATTTTAAAAGCATATGGTATCTGAGTTTTATTTTATTTACACTAAACCTGTTTTACATTTAAAAATGGTGATTTTAAATAAGAATAATTACATAAATTTTTAATTGGCATTATAAAATATGCATTGTATAAAAGCAATACCCTTTTTGTCGAAATGTGATAAGTAATGGAAATTTTTTCACATTTATACCAACGCGGTTACATTTAAATGTTAAGATGTTTTTTCCAATATATTTTGTACAACATAAAACAAAGCTGGAATGAAATTTTTTATTTAAAATTCTAGTATGTGACACAATTAAATGGAATATATGCTGTATTTCATTTTCATTAAATTTTTATACATAAAATTGATACTCGCTATTCGTCCAATAAAGTATTTTTTAAAATCAAATTTATATAGACATTTCAGCTGTTTTATTTTTATATTTACACTTGCCCTATTTATTAAATATTCTTAATGAAGTTAAGCTCCTTAAGAAAAATGTGTCATTAAAAATGTAACTATTATGTTCATCTAGTTTTCAGAGTTTGCTTCATTGGACTGTTATTTTCCTATTCCTTTATTAAACTGAACGGATTTTGCGTAGAATTATTTTTCTTCGTAATCATGATAGAGAATTGCGTAATTAACTGTTTGAGGAAACAAAAAAAGTTCTGTGAATTTCAGGGCATCAATGTAATGTATTGTTCAAAATTATGCAAAAAAAAATCTATTTTGAAAATCGTGAAGATTCAAGAGAAATTGACAGAACATTTAAATTGTTATCATTAAATAAATAATTATTTTGATAATAAGATGGTGTAAAAACATTTTTTGATATAGGGAAAAAAAATTTCCCGCTACTACACAGGCGCACATAAAATAACACCTTCAGATTCAAAAATATATCGCCAGCTGTTCAAAACAACACTATATTTTGAGAAACTAAAAGACTAAAATAATGTATTACTTAAAATACCTTTCTATTAAGTTCTATAGATGATTTTTGGCAAATGAAAATTAATCACAATCCTACGTCTTGCGAATAAAGTCATAAGATACTCTGTCTGTGAAAGCACTAAAGAAAATTTAGTGCTTTCATTTCAATTTAAAATTTTTGATCACTACTTAAACTATATTGTTCCCGATGGGGATATTTTTCTTTTTCATTATGCTGATGGATGAATTTTACAATCCTTGGTGAGTCGAGTGTGTAATATTTCAAATATTGAGAACATATTTTTTAACTTTATAAAACTTTTATAAAATTTATTGTCTATGAATTAAGGTTAAGATATTTGCTATCTTTTGTAATATAATACAACAGACTATAATAAGAATATATCAAGATGTAGGGAAGCAATTCGACAAAAATGAGTATTATTTCTTTTAATCCGCTTAATAAATAGAATTTACTATTGTTGAGGGAAATGCTTAGGCTATTGGTTTGAAAGGTTCAGAACACGATAGAAAAAAATGGAACATCAATTCTAGATGGAATGCATTCTTCTGAGGAGAAAAAATTAAATATCCGAAGCAACCACTGAAATAGAGGAATAAAGTTATAATCTCATATAGCAAGCAAACTATGCTCATGAATAATACACTGGAAGCAAAAACGTCTGGGAATTAGCTCACAGCAGAGCTAACGGATATGGTATTGTTTGTGTCTAAAAGGGCATATTTGAAAAATGAAATCAGATATGAGAAGATCTTTTTTCATAGTTCTGATTCCAGAGTTGTGTCTATCTTTTAAAAACAATGAAATTTTCTTTCTGTTAGAAAGAAAGACGAAATAAAAGCTTGAGCTTATTTGTTTGAAGTCTAAGAATCAATAAAAATTAGTTTCATTTAACATTTTCAACACAAAGAACGCATTTCAAAATTCATATTGCCTTTATCGATACATAAATGATTGATAAACGCAAAATAAAGATTAGTTTAGTTAGATAATTAAAATATTAGTTAAGTTATATAATTGGATAAGAAGTGTTGTAAACCTGTTCTTTGGATATGATAAAAATATTGAAATGTGGTATGGGAGAAACTTTAAAACTATACATCTATTTAGGTCTCAAATGTTGTATTGTTTTGCAACGCTTGTTGTATTAAATTCTTATTTTACAGTAACAAGGGTTTGACTGCAAAGAAACGTAATGATAGTTCTTAGATATCAAGCTTCTAAAAAAGATTTTACCAAAAAAAAAGTGAAAATTTTTTTTAAAAAAACAAATGAAACAATAAAATATTTTTATACACAAAAATTATTCAATGCGGCATAATAAATATTTTATTTTTTAAATTATCTTCTTGGTTAATTTCTGAAATTGATTACCTTCAAATCGAAATTCATCTTGAATTGTTAGTACTTTCAATGAGCAATCAAAATGTTTGATTTGTTTTGAAGCATTCAACTAGTCTCAGTGGCTGAAGTAAATTGAAATTTTTTTGTACTAACATTAAAATTAATACAATAATATATACCCCATCTTTTTTTTAATAATAATTTGTCATTTTTTTGAAAAACTTTATTATCCGGTTCTAAATGAGCGTCTATGACTTATAATTAAGCAACTGATTATAGAGATGATTGCATTTAATCAGAGCTTGTAGATTCTATTAGAGCATTATTGCATTCTGTGGTTATCTTTCTTCATAACATGTTGATTTCTCCAGAGCATAGTTGTATTTTTTCAAAACATGCAGATTCTTCCAGAGATTAGCTGCATTTCTTCATAACATGCAGATTCCTTTTGAACATCATTGTATTCTATATAGTATTTCTACAGATAAATTGTTGCATACTTTTTTCTCTTTAATTGTCTAATTCTGGTGCATTTGGTAAAATTAAGATGCTAAAATTTAATTACATACACATTGGGGTAAGCACAGTACCATTAATTTATACTAAGTAGCCATTAAGTATTTATAATAATAAACATGCAATTTAACATGCAAAACAATCTATTTATATTTGTTTTGTTTTGTTTTTTATTTTTCTTACAGTAATCTGCTTCAAATAGATTTTATGGATACGTTATTTAAATGAAAAATTCTTTTAGTTTAATCTGTAGAAGTTCTTAAAAATAATGATTCTTCAATCTCCTCTGCAAAAGAACATAATTTTCTAGAAATAAATATACCTCTATTATAATTTGACTTTGAGTTGGTGTCTAATTCATCTTTGTGGCTGGTCAATAACTGATGTTTGACCGTTGGGCTCAGCGTGGTGAATGGAATAAATTCATGTCCATTTTCAAATAAAACTATTATAGTCAGCTGATATCTTTCCTCTGATCAGCCTTTCACTCAAAGAAATTAATTGTTTGTGTATAAATTGCAGATATCTCTTTAGATTTTCCTTTTTTTTTTCATAAATAATTCGGAAATGCCTATTTTCCAAAGTCGATACTCTAAAATGATCAAATTCAGTACTTCTTGTTTATTTTTATTTTCATGAATGGAAATGAATTAATTATTTGGGATCAGTCATTTATTTGAACCCTTTATCATGTACAAATTGCCATTAAGGTTATCGACTTCTTACGTGTATTATTCTTTCACTTTCAGGATTACTTTTCTAAGAGGCACATACTTTTTTCCAAGACTGGAGATGTATCCTTGTCTTTGCGACTGCACGAAAAAAAAAATCTTTATTTTTATTTTATGAAGAGGCAAAAATGACGAATCTTTTTATTTTATATATTTACATTGATATCGAAGATATACATTCAAAACAATGTTGATGATTACATAAATAAATATAATCAAAAGTACCACCTTTCAAAAACATTAATTTCAAAAGCTGATAATAGCAATTATGTTTCCTACAGGAATCAGAATAATTTATCGGAAATCAGTGTAAGCATTCCAATAACGTAATAATAATTATAAAAAAATAAATAGTCACAATCATAGTTACAATTACAGTGTTTCAACCTTTATAAATAAGTTGAGAAACATATATCATTTAATTGTTTTAGTTATTTGTGTTAGAAATAATATATCAGATTTGCAAATTCTTTTATAAATTTTTCCTTCCATAGTATTAAATTATTCTTTATTTCAATTTTTAATCCTAATAAAATTCAATATATTCAAGAGTTGTAATTTAATATTGGAATGAAGAAGCTGAATTCTTCAAAATCACTTTACAACTTTCCGAATTCCCGAAGGTAAATTTATTAGATATCTCAAACACAAATATCTCTTTAAATACAGAAGCAAAAACAGATCGGAGTTACAGCTGACAGGAACAAATGTAATATTTAATGATAAAAGCATAAATATTTAGAGTAGTACAAAAAATATAGAAAAAGAAGAAATTCCTTACCTCATCTAGCAGCCCACCTCTAGTTTATGAATAATGTATTGGAAATTGTAAAGACAGGAAATAAAAACTAAGTTCAGTTCAGTTCAGTTCAGTTCAGTTATATTAACGTCCCGTTTAAAGCAACACGAGGGCTATTTTGGGACGGACCTCGTAATTTTGAACCACGGTCAGATGACGAGGACGACACCTGAAGTGGCACCCCCCTCTCCACACCACACCACACCAGCGGGAGGACTTTGGCCTGACAGATTTAACGTGCAAGAGACCCCCTCACACGACGGATCTTCGGTGGAATTGAGTCTCGAACCTGAAACCCTCCGGTTCCGAAGCCGAGACCTTACCACCAGGCCACCGCGGCCTCGAAATAAAAACTAAACACTACTTACAAGAACTATATTGTTTGTATCTAAAAGACTTTAAAACTGGCTGAATAAAACAAAAACTAGGGAACCTAATTTATATATAATTCGAAAACGCATCGATATAGTCAAAAAGTGCTGGAATTTTTCTTTTCCTCGGGGAAGACGAAAAAGTTAAAAATGTAAAGAATTCTTGTGAAATGTAAAGCCTGACTAAATTTTATATTTGATTATTTTTGAAAGGAATTAATCGTAAAGTTTTTTTTTATATATTGAGGAATTTCAGAAATATATTATTTTAAAAAGTTATAGCTTTTTTTCCCACATAATTTTGTTTTTTTATTTTTCACTTTACCATACAAATTTATATTATCTTAAATATACAATTTTATTATGATTTTAAAGACATAGACTGTACAAAGAATGATATCATATCATGTCTGGTCTTGAGATACTTTTATTTATCTCTGAGAAATTACCATTTAAATTATTACTAGCAAAATGATGACATAAATTTGCTGATACTCAACAAAAACTTTCATACCTCGTCATGCAATGATAATTTAAGGATGAAAACTAATGAAAATGAAATTAAAAAATTTGGATACGAGAAAAATAAATAAATAAAATGAATTGATGGCAGTTATTTGTAATTTCAGATTTATATTATGCTTATAAAAAGTAGCTAAAATTCGTTTAAATGATGTTTTAATACAAATTTATAATTATTTTTAAGGAACTAAGACATTAAAGCTACTGATATATGCTGTTTATATCAGATTTTATTAGATATGATGTTAGGAACGAGTAGTGAGAAAACACAGGTATTGTAATTATAATTTCATGAGAGTAGAATAGTCAATGATTATAAAAATTGCTCTAGTGTCATTTTGAAGAAAAAAGAAGGAAAACATTAAAAAACTATACCAGTTTTCTTACTAAAATAATGGCGAGACATTTGATATCTTAAGTGTAATTCTCAGTGTAGAAAAAGGTAAATAAAATATTTTTGATTGCAAAAAAATTCTATAAGGTTTAACTAAATATAGCCAAACGGCTGAGGTTAAATCAGTTAAGACTTTTATTGGTACATTTATAAGTATTTAAAATAGTCACTGAAAGTGCATTTTCAATCTTAAAAAAGTGGTTATAGAGCACTGAACTCACATTTTAAAAATAGATATAAATTAATATTTAATTATAATTATTTTTATAAGACAGCAGTGAAACAGTTGGAGTGAAAAAATATTGAAAATAGAATGTGATAATATTTTTATTAAAATATATATAGTTTATGAAAGTCTTTTTATCAATGTTTTTCAGTATTTTGTTTGTCTAATAGAAACGATATTTGTTTTTTAAAAGACAAATATAAGTATTTATCAAGAAAATTGCTCAACAATCGATACATTTTTGAGGCCAAAAATTATTCCAGTCTCAAATGGTGGGAATTTTTATTATAATTCAAGAAATATGCAACTGAAACTCTACATGAGATCTGCATACTTTATATGTAGTTCCGATTCAATTAAATTCCTATCTGTTATTATCAAATCATTGCATGAACATTTTTTGAAAAAAAACATTCAGTAGTAATAATTCAACTGCCCTATAAATCGATAATCAAGGTTGCTAAAGATAACTGCCTAATGTAGTATTTTATTAGATAACTGTTATACTTCCGATAGCTGCGATTGTTCATGAAATGGTTTATTTACATTACTTAGTTTAAAGAAAATATTAAATACATTAATTGGTGTACATGACGCTATAACTAAAATTAAAATAATAAGAAATTAAGTTTTGAAATAAATTTATATTATTTAATACTTGAAAATTGAATTGGGTATTCCAACACAGACAATTTAAAAAATGACATAATTTTATAATGATGTATTAATTATCATGAACATTTTTTAATTTAATATACACATCAATGTTAAGTGCAGATAAGTTATAATAGCCAGAAGACATTTAAATGATGTTAAATCTAAACAACAAGCATTAAAAAGCTAAAGATGTATGCCATTATTAAATATGAACATAAAATAAGATCAGTTAAAATATTTTAGCACTATGTAATGAAAGTGAAGTTTATTTTAATAGAATTAAAAAAAACAAGAAAGAACTGTGAAATCCAAGAGTTAGAAAAGGTTTAGGTCGAATTATTTTGTATAATATCCGATTAATCATTTCTTTTTTGTCGAAATTGAATGAAATAGTATTTTTATTAAAGTACAGTTCACTTCATTATTTTCATTATTTTTAGACAATATCAAACTAATTCATCCAAAAGAAATATTTAATTGAAGCGAAACTAACGAATATAAATAAGTGTTTTTCAAATTTTATAAACAAGAAAGTTTTGATATAAAATATGAAAGTCTTTTGAGAGTTTTATTATAACACAATTTAAAATGTAAAAGTTTAATAAATAAAAATAATTTTGGATAAAATAATTTAGATCAGTGATACCAAATTTGGAACAATTGGAGGTTATGCATGCATATTTGAGTGATTATTCTGTGGGATGAGAACGATTATTTTGAAATCTTAAACAAATAAAATTAATATAATTAATATTTCGAATTATATATTAAATTATTTATTTAATATTTATTAATATTCGTTATTAACATTTAAAATAAAATGAATTTTGCTCATATGTTTTCTGACAAAAACAATATTAGTGTTGATTTGAAAGTGTTATAATGTATTGAATATTTTATTTTTGCAGTTGTGAACTTTTTTTTAAATTTAAAAATTTGAAATAATGCAACAGGAAACAGAAATTTGAATTAGAAACTGATTAATATTTAGATTTCTGGAGTGATATTATAATGTTTGATGATTACTACTATTAGTAATATACAGTGGTAACCAAAATTACGGACACTTTTGAAAATCGTTATGTTTCTTAGAATGAAATGTATTATGTCTTTCTTTCAAAAAATTTAATTTCAAAAAATGCCAGCTCTTACATATCATTTCAAAGAGAATTTAATGCTGATTCAATACAAAAAGCAAAATTCAAATATTTGCAACAAAAATATTTTTTTCTTGCTTTAATCTGAATAAGAAACACGGTGATGAAGTAGATTGCAATTTCTAGACTTCTTGGCAGATAACTATTCTTGTTCTGGGAACCATTCAAACGTTTCTAAATGCTAACAGAAGCTGACATGTTTAAATTTGGAACAAGTCATTATTGTATTTTTCTCTAAAGAAGGAAGACTGCTTTTATGTAATTAAATTGCAAGTTAGAAGCGTCGCTAAATTGTCATTATCAAGTTAGAATTTTAGTAAATATTTATATTTATTCAAGAAGCAATGACATCAAATAAAATAATGTATTGGGCACCTAGAAAGAGAACTAGAATTATTGTATTATATGAATTTGCTCTTTCCTATTATGAATTTGGTCTTCCCTACGGTGACTCAGTGACTACATCTAAAGATTAAAAGTTTTATTTAAGACTTCAGGGGTATTAAACTAACACTACGACTCTTTTAGAGTTACGACTTGGTAAGGCATGACAACAGAACAAAATTATTTTAGAACAGAAACTTACACCAGTCATCATTGATGTGTTATTCAATAACGCATCGTTTATTTTTAAGCAGACTTCAACTCCTTGTCACTCAGAAAAAATATCGAAAGAGTGTAGTACAAAGAGCATTCAATTGTTAACATGCCCAGGAAACAGTCATGACCTCAAAGTTATTGAAAACTTATGGCACCGGTTGAAAACTCCTGAACATATGAAGTCTTGTACTTCAAATAAAAGAGAATTAATTGAGGCTTTGATTGCTTTCTGGCATCATGCAGTAACGAATGAAGACCTTACAACTCTCGTCAGCTCAATGAAACATCAGTGTGAAGTTATAATCTGTATATATTACTTATTATAAAGCTCAACGTGTGCATGCCTTTGTGTGTTTGCTTTCTATAGGCTAGATCGTTAGACTACAGCAACAAAATTTGGTATGTCTATACCTTTGATAGCTGGGATGTGCATCTTAGAGACATTTTTTTATTTCTTAATTATAATTTTAATTAATTAATAATTCAGCAAAATTTCAATATATATTTAAAAAATATAATTGGCCACCAGAGGGTTTCAAAGAACGGAAAATAAGAATTTTAGAAGAAATTAAAGCAAATTATAATGCGGGTAAAGTGAAAACAAAAGAATGGGGAGTATATATTAACAAATCTTTAAAGAAAGAAAAAAAATTAAAAAGAGAAATTTATCATCACTGTAATAAACAAATCGGCAAATAATTTTCTATAATGTGTAAACATTATTATAAAGAGCTGTTAATCAATGAATACAATTCCAATAAGACTTACGATTTAGTTAATACTAGTAAAAATTAACTAGACAAAAGGATGTTATCTTTCGCTCAAAAAACTAAAATAAAAACATGCTCTTTAAAGTATCCCTATTTGTTTCCAACTGTAAAATGTTATAAAAAACAATCAAATTTAGATTCTTTACCTGTAGTACAGGAAGTTATAATTACTAAATGGGGAAACATTTTTTCGAATACCTAAAAATTATCCTAAATAAAATTGAACATGAAGAGTAACAAAATTTATAAAATTAATACTTTTTACTTTGAAATTTTATATACCAACCTGCCCCATGAGCAATTAATAAATGACTGCACTCTTATATATAACGAATATTTAAATGAAGATATCATTAATAAATATAACTGGCTGTGCTTTGGCCAATATTTTCCTACATTATTACGAGAAAAAAATAATTAATAATTACTCAATAAATTGATGGAGATTTATTGATGATTTAATTTTGATTAACTTAGAGAAACCAATATTGTTACTACCTGCGATCCTAAGGAATTAATTTTAACAGAAACAAAATCATCTTGAAGCTATTTATCTGGATTTGAGGATTGAAACTGCTAATGATAAAACAATGGTTGGTATTTACGATAAAAGAGACGAATTCGGCTTTAAAATAATTAGACTCTGTAATTATCACTCAAATACTAAATCTAAAATTTTCAAAAATTTAATTTTTTCACAATAAAATTAAAACAATTTGTAATAACAAAATTTCATTCATAAAAGCAACAAATAGTTATATTAAAAATTTAAACAATAATGATTTTCCCGAAAACTACTGCAATATCAATATTTTAATAATAAAAAAAAAGAAATGGTGAAATATAAGTAAAATAGATTTCGCTCATAAACAACATTTATCTTTATTTACACTGTATTAAAATTGGAATAGCAGTTGATATGATAGATTTCTTCTCCTGTTGCTGGTGTGCTCTTTCTCTTTTTGTTTTCTTAATTCATTAATCGGCTGGCTTGTTTTAATTTTGGTTGAATATTTTTGTTTCACTTTGTGATGTTTTTAATGTTCCTTTGTTTTTGTGTTTTTCGCTGTTTAAATTAGTATGTATCTTTTACCTTAATTTTCAGGGGATTTTCGGGTCACGAGGGGTCAGTTCTTTTAGACATTGCCCGAGGCCTCTCACACAAAAAATCCCTTATTTTGAATCCTTGACTGAGGGTGACCCTTCAAGAAGTCTTCAGGCTGGAGTATTTTCTATTGGTTGTAGTTTTGATTCGGTTGTGTTAATTTTTGCTTGGCATCTTTTGTGTGTGTGTGTGTGTGTGTGTGTGTGTGTGTGTGTGTGTGTGTGTGTGTGTGTGTGTGTGTGTGTGTGTGTGCGTGCGTGCGTGCGTGCGTGCGTGTGCGTGTGCGTGCGTGTGTGATTGTTTTTTATAATTATATTTTTTGAAGAAAATGAAATATTATTATTTGCGTCTTTTAAATATTTTAAGAGTAAAACTCAAAATTGAATTTTATGAATAATCAGATAATCTTTTGTTGAATATCTCTTAACGATATTATATAAATTATAAAAATTAATCTGTCGAGCCTGGCAACTTCAACCCCAAACGAATGTTCTTTAAATTTTCATATTTAAAAAAGAAATAGATGGTTTCAGCTAAAAAATGCTTCAATATTAATTGCATTTTAACATTTTCACTTTAATTTAAAGTAGAAATTTTTTGGGCACTGACAGAAAATTAGGGACAGTTATAAGTAGTACAATGAATAGGACTATTTAAGGGGAACCTAATAGTATGAATGAGCTACCTAATTATATAACTATCAAAATCTGAAGATCAATTTTACAGAAAAAGCTATTAAGAAGCCAAGTTACATAAAATATTTCACTGAAAATTTTTGTGAGCATTAATACTGGTGAATCACCGGTGCCAAAGGCGGCTAGTATAAAAAGGCTACTCTACTTACTGGTAGCCCATTGTGATTGTCAACATTTGATGCATCTCAATGATTTTTAACCTTCTCTGTATTGCAAATATCTGAATTATGCTTTTTGTAATAAAATTAGAATTAAATTTTCCTTAAAATGATATGTAAGAATTTGCATTTTGTGAAATTTTACATTTTCTATAACATACAAATTTAAATACATACAGAATAAATAAAAAAATACAAAATACATAAATACAAGAGAAATCAAAATTTTCCACAATTTTAGCCACCATTTAGCCATATTTTCTTAAAAAATGAAAATTTAGCACATGAAAGTAGTTAATTTCCTTAAACAATAAAAATATCGTAGAAAAAATTAATCTTTCAAAAGTTAAATATCGATTATACGTAATGTAATTTCGATTATATATCCAATCAAGTATAAATAAAATTTGCATTTTATAAGAAATTGTTATTATAATTGTTTTACCTTTTCATCCTGAGACAAAAACTTTCTTAATCATCAAAAATAAAATCTTAAGTATTCTAAGCATAAAGTTCATCATTACTTAAGCACCATCATAAGTGAATACTTTTCAAAAAACTCCTTAGAACCCATCAATCAGTTACCGAAATTTTGTTCTTCAAGTTGGAAACAGCGATCAGCTCGTTTGTGTACTATGTTCTTAATTGGGATATTTTTCAATGCTCGTGTTTTCGCACATCATGTTTTTTTTTCCTTCGTCATTATGTCTCAGGTGTCACATTAACATTGCAATTTAGGAAAAACTAGGTGTCATATATGGAATATTTGATTAATGATGTGAATTAAAAACTTAGATTTACTGAATGAAATTTTAAAGAGAAATGGCAGCAATAACAGAAGAATTTTGTAACCTTTCTTTTTGTTCTCTGAAGACATTTTTCAATATAAAGGGAGTTAAGCTTTCCAAGTTTACGGCCTAGAAGGAAAATAGTACTTTCAAATGATTAATTTGTGATCCTGAATTAAAATTCTAAACCTGTGTTGAAAATTTATTTACTATCAAAACAATATATCTCAAATAGCAAAATACATATGAAATTTCGTAATAATACATGGAATAATAGTTATAATTTTTAATATGATTTATCAGTCAATTTTTCTCTTATGTGCAATAAAGGGAAATTCGAGCGGAGATCGTACACAAAAATATTTTTTCACTATTTCGAGATGAAACAATATTGATGACGAATTTATGGGGAAAGCAAGGGATATGTTGCTAATTTCGTAGATTATTATATAAATTATCTGGTGCATATGGGCATATATTTTTTTCTATTTACCATTAAATTTACTGGAAAATTTCACAATTCTCTATTTTTTTTTCCTTTTTTGCAATCAAGATTTTTGGGAATTTAAAATGAAGACCTCGAGGGAATTAAAACTAAGAGAATGGTTGCACTAAAAGTTAAAATAAACTATTGTGAAACTAAGAATTTTTTGGAAATCAATTGTTTTTTTGCCCCAAAGAACATTTTGAAAATATTTTAATTTCAGGAATAACTGCTGAAATGTTTATTGGAAACTGTGTGAAGTTGATTATTATTATGTTAAAGTCATAAGTAGTAAGCGGGGGTACATACGAGGCAGAGTTGAGTTGTTTCCCTCCTGTCTCTTTCCCCTTTCCATCCTCCTCTGAGTTGAGTTGCTTCCATCCTGCTTCTTCCTGCCTTTCCCCTCTTGAGTTGAGTTGAGTTGTTTCCCTCCAGCTTCCCCATTTTACTTTTTACTTCCACCCTAAGTTCGGTTGTTTACATCCTGCATCAGTATTACGTCATTCAGGAGTTGAGTTTTAATGTGCTACCTTCTAATTGAGTTGTAATGTGCTGATGTGAACTGAAGTGAGAAGAAGGTGAGTGACGTCATCCAAGTGTCCTGTCTAGAAAGTTTCAAAGTTCCTTAATTTCAATTAGATCAACTATAGGTAATCTTAATTAATCACAACTGATTACTATTTTTAATTAATTAAAGTGATTAATCTAGTTTAGTTATGTTAACGTCCCGTTTTAAAGCACCACGAGGGCTGTTGTGGGACGGACCTCGTAATTTTGAACCACGATCAGATGACGAGGACGACACCTGAACTGGCCCCCCCTCTCCACACCACGCCACACCAGTGGGGCGACGTTTAGCCTGACAGATTTAACGGGCAAGAGACCACCTCACACGATGGTTCTTCGGTGGAATTGAGTCTCAAACCTGAAACTCTCCGGTTCCGAAGCCGAGACCTTACCACCACGCCACCGCGGCCCATGTTATTAATCTAATGAACTTATTTTAATTGAACTTACTTTGCACGATACCAATGCGCAGACTTGACAAAAGCTCAAAATATCCGAGTTGCGATTCGAACCTTGGACCCTCTTCTCCAAAAAAGGCAACGTAGACCTATTATCTATCAATTGAAACAGCAACAAATCTCAAAACATGTCATTAATAATTTACAGCTGAGTTGTTTGCTGCTGTTGGATGTTTAAAAGTTTAGTGCTGTTGTAATTTTTTCGAAATGAAATGAAATTTTGAATTTGGTGGAAGGGTAAATAAAGATGAATGACGTCAGGAATACGGGAACTTTTGGCAACCGACTACAGATGTGTGTATATCTAAACATGTTAGGGCATGTCTAAACGTATTAAGGCTAGTAGCATGTCATTGTAAACTGACGTAATTGGACGTCGCTTCAAACTGTTTGAGACAGGTTAAACTGTTTGCTTTCTGTTTGAACAGATGTCATTGGTTTATTCAGAAAACTGAAATAAGTTGAAGCTAGACAAGTCATTTTCCACTTTCAACAAATCAGTTCATTCCCTTCTTCACGAATTGCTCATTCTCTGCTGTTTCTGAAGCCTGCCAGTGTATTCTCAACGATGTTTCTTTCTAAAAGATCTCACGAAGGTCTGCCTTCTAATATAAATAAAATTGCAAATACTGTTAATTGTGATATGTGATCTAATGGCAGAACTCTCAAGCAATAATACATTAAGCGAACTTTTCACTAAGAGAAACCATTATCGTAATTTAACTATCATTTTTATAGTTCAAAAAGAATTTCACAAATGCAAGATATTTCACTGAATGCGTATTTCATGTTTTTATTTAAAACTACACGCGAATCTTCCCAAATCATGCATTTATTTCACCAGCTTTACCCAAACAATATGAAATTTGTTCGAGAAGTATACAAAGACGCTGTTTCAGTAAATGGTATATTCGCTTTTGTTCTTGATACCTATGTGGAAGTGTAGAATAATCTTTTTGTATTATCCTTTTATCATACACCATCTTGTATATCTTTATTTCTTTTTTGTTTACAACTTTTCTTCGTTTAGCATCTTTGGTGATTTTATTTGGGTTTTCCAGAGGAATTGGTCTTCTGTTATCCATATCTTGAACCAATTTCCTCATGGCTTCAAAATTCAATTTTTTTATGTTCTTACAATTCAAAGTGAAGTCCCTAACTTTACAATGCGTTTCTCCCCTTTTTGTTCTGAAAGCGTAATATTTTGGTCCACCTTAAAAAAATAATAAAAAAACCAAAATTAAATTTTATGCACCACTCTCTTTCTCTCTCACTCACACACATATACACACACACGCAATGAAACTTACCAGAAACAAAAGTTGTTATAGTGTCCCCATCCAGTTCAACCGTGAACTCTCCGAGAAAATTTCCCATAGATGGATTGTTCTTGTCATCGCTTGCATAAATGATAGAATCTGTATCGTGATAAAGAACGCTTTTTCCCAAATTCTCCATTTCATCATACAACTTGATGCGTGCCCAAGCTGTGGTGAAGGCAGCAATGAATACGTTGGTTGAAGCATTACAAACAACGTTGAAGCTTGCGTTACAAATTCTTTCATGAATTACCACTGAATAGCGACTTCTTCAGGTGATAGAAGATATGTGTCTTTAATCTGAAAGAAGACCTTCTTGATATCACAACTGTATTAATATTTAATTTGTATGAGAAAAAAAACTCCGGAATCCCAGTTCTTACACGATACCTATATTTTTGGAAGGGTCAGCAAACTCGGACACTGTATGAACGTAGCTCAATTGCATTCATGCAGTATTCTTTTCCCATCTGTAGAAAAAAAGTTAATATGTATTAAAAATATTATATTGATTTTTCATTTGATAACACCAATAATGATAATATTTTTACCTTCCCCAAAAACTATTTAAATCAAGTTTTGCAACCTATCTTAGCCCTGGATGTTTGGCAATGTTTTGAGGATCCAGCTTGACCCCTTCTTTTTGTTCATACTCCCAAACGCAAGCTACCTTTTGTTCTTCAGTAGTACAATTGCTGAGTCATCCACTGCTCTCTTGTTTTATTTTCAGAAAAGTATCTATATATGCTCTGAAAAGAGAGTTGGATGATCTGGGGAAATGATATACCACATACATCTAGAAATAGAAAAACGCACAGCAAATTAATGTAAAAACTAAATATTTATAAAGTGTATCTTTTTTAGTCTGAGAAAAAATATAACTGAACTTATATCAGCAATGCAATATCCCTTCTTTTTTGCTAATTTTAGCTTTTCACTGACCCAGGTTGCAATAATTGCTCTCTCATTCTCGGTATGAGTACACTTTAATTGTTGCTTAATTTTGACGCAAGTTAGGCACAAGGAAAACATGAATTTTTTTTTACACCTATAGGGAAGTACAGGAAGAAACAAACCAAATGGTGATATTACCCTGTAGTGGATAATACGAAAATAATCATCGATCTCTCCAAAGTTTTCGGTTATAATTTGAGGGTTCCGATTGGGTACAGACAATATTTATTGACCTGTAACACGGAAGCGTCAATGAGTAGGAGAAAAAATAAAGATATCAAATTGATCTAGTTTAATGAATGAATGAATGCACCCATCACACTTACCCATTGATGGAGTGATGTAAATATAAATATAATATCAACATATATTATATTTCCCTCGTGGTGAAGTCTTAGTACATTTGTTCGCCCCTCAAAGAATGAATCCCTGGAGTTCAAGCGATCCTGCAATAAATGGGTAGCTAGGAAATATCGGAGAATCGTATCTTCTTTTTTTACTCCTCAAAAACTCATGTTCCCGCATTTCAACTACAGTGTATACAAGAAATTGGATTTTTGTGCAAATTTCTACCGTCTTTTGCCGCACTGAAGACATAGTAATGCCTTTCAAATGATGTTTGGAATCCCCATAAAATCAAACTCCACATCCATGAAAGAAACAACCCTAAAAATATATGTTAAAAATAAAGTTACATATTTAAATCTCTTTTAAATGATTATATTATATATACACACTCATATACATACCTGGTATTCATATACTGTTTTTGTCTCTTCACAGTATCCATCTACTAAAACACCTCCAATATTTCTTTCGCCATTTTTCTTTAGCGAATATTGGATTTCTATACCTTTAGAAGAACATATATAATCCAGCCAACGAATAGCAACAAGGCTGTAATTCTTCCCACTACTATAGCCCTGAGTAGGCACCATTGCGATCGTGTCATCTTTTATGTGACCGTTCCTATGTGCAGCCAAGCAAGCTGATGCAGTAGTTACGTACCTTAAAAAAATAGCAAATACATATTTGAACTAATTATTATTATTTTATTAGTAGTACTATAGTATAATAAATCGCTGGAATGGATCTCATTAGCAATTTTCAAAAACTCTTCCCCAAATATCAGGCACCAACGGCGCAATATGTCAACATCCGAACTAAAAAACAACAACAAATATACACATTTTTCGTTATGGAGAATATTGTAATGCAAATATTAAATGTATGCAAATGGATAAAATACACACCGGCAGTATTCTAACACTTCTTTTTGAAAATCGAATTGATGATTCTGATGATCTAAGTGCCAAGATATAAATTTTTCTCTTACTGGAAGGGTCATCATATCCGGACAATAATACTGCTGACTGGGAAGAGATTCAATATAATTTTTGTTTTCCTTCAAATTAAATAGATGAGGGAAGTAACCTTTCATCAACTCGCTTAATCAAGCAATCGCATCAAGCAATTTGGTAACTTAGATAAGGCCACCGGAAGAAAACTCGATGAGTCAATAATTGTTATGCACAAAGGCGAATGTTTGATGGGTGTTAATTTTAACCCGTGTGGAATTACATCCGGGGCAATACCCTGCTGCAATAACCAACTAGCTGTAAACTGTCCATCAAATCTAAAAAAGGTGATAGATTAAAGAAATTCCCATATTATTTTAAATTCCTTAAAAATATGAAATAGTTTTTACATACCCCTTCATAATGTGTGCTATAGCTGTATAGCCTTTATCAACTGGATCGAAAGGCCACGAGTAAAAATCTTGTAATGAAGAGTAGCCTTAAATACTTTTTTTTCTGCCATCTGCGAATTGTGCCACAGCAAAGTTCACAACGTGCTCTCCCAAAGATTGATCTGTTTCGAAAAAAAAAATATATTAGTTTTTCACTAGGTGACTTTGGAGATAGTTTTAGACAGCAGAGATGTTCGGATGACACCACCACAAATTTATAACATGAGGGACATTTTTGGGTGCCACATACATGCTGGTCCTTCGGGCAAACTCGTCGGTGAATCATTGAATAGCACAGTCTGCATTGATACAGCTAAAAAAAAGTCAGTTTCACTTGTCATTAAATAATCAGAAAATCCTAATTTGGAAATGTAAAAAATGTTCACATAGCAGACATAAAAGCAACTAATTTCCTACCAGTGCGTTATGTGCAGTGAAACATTACTCTGATTGGCAATCAAGCAATCTTTTAGAATCATTCAGAAGGTAGCTGAATTTCAGATATACATGGCATGCATTAGGTCATCGAGGATTTTCTATCGACTGAAAAGCTTTATCGCACATTTCACAGAAGTGATCAGTGTCATAAAAACCTTTCAACGATTTTATTATATCATAATGTCCATCATGCAGCCACAAATTTATTCTTTTCGATCTATCACCTCCTATATAAGTGACCTGAAATACAAATGAATTTATGAAATAATTAAAAAAAAATGAGAGGAAAAAAATATTTGATTACTAATTATAAGAAGTTATTTTAGTTTTGTACTTACTTGATTCAAGTTTTCAGAGAATATTACAACCATCTTGAATATAAAGGGGCCTAATGGATCTCCTGCTAACCTGTGCAGTTCTCAAGCCCTATTTTCTAAGACAGGGCGCCGTTTATCATCCCTCATTGCATTCATGGTCTTTTGATTTTTTCCACGTGTGCCAATGCAAATACTGTGGCCTTTGCACAATAAGGAACACAAATAATTGATTGTTTCTTGAAACGATCAAAATCAATACTGCAAACCTTTCGGTTTCTCCCAGCATCAACAGGTCTTCTTACTGTGACGATGTCAATCTCAAAATTTTAATCTAGCTTTATGTTTATCTTGGGCTGAAGAACTTTTATTATTGCAGCCATAACTTTTTTCTTCTGTGAAATCCGATATTGGCATCAGTGAAGTTGACATAGGCCAGGCCAATCCCAGAGAAAAAATGCAGAATCGCATCAGGTCAGTAGGAGCCAGATTTGTAATAGTTCTCACTATTAAAATCCCAAAGAGCCTTCTGACAGTAGCCACTATTGTCTGTAAAGTCATTCCTCTCAGTCTGGATGAAAGTCTCTCAGGGATAACTACAGCCAGGAGAACAATTTGTTCGCATTGATAACGCTTTTTTGGTCGTCTGGATTTTTCCTGAATGAAGATGGCATCATCCAACTAAAAAAATTGAAAAGAAAGTTAAAATGTTTTACATCAATAATAAAAGGAAATAATAATTACGAAATAAAAAAAGAAATTAACTGCTTACATCCTCTTTCTCTTCATTTTCTTCAGATACTTCAACATCTCAAGCAGAAATTATTCCACTTCCAAACTGTGAAGGTAAGTTTTCAAAAACCATGAGGCTTCAAAAAACTCTTGTATGCATTCATCGAGTAGCTTAAATTGTAAAGGAAATAAATATTAAAAAAATGGATGATTTCTTTGAATAAGTATTCATTTCAGCGAAAAGAAAGAAAGGATAAACGTGAGTAGCTTACCTCGTCATCAGAATCATGGAATGGCATATCCTCATCTTCAAAAAGAATCTACGGATAGAAATTTATATCAATTGCATAAGATAATCCTCTTTAAAGAATTAGATTTTTAAATTATATGTCTATATATATGTTTTTTGTTTAGAAAAATCGTTGAAATTAAATACCATTGACATCTGCAGTTTGAATTTTGTTCTATTCATGCATTTCTAAAAACATTTTATATGTAATAATGTTAAGAGAAAAAAATTTTTCTAGAACATAATTTTTAAAAGATAAATTAGATATTACTATTAATATTATAACAGAATATTTCTTTTCAAAGTGAAATAGTTACCACAGGGTTTAAAATTAAAGTGCTTAAAGAAGATTATTTCCTTCGACATCTACAGTTAGAAATCATTCACAAGCATTTTCTAAAAACATTTTATATACAATAACGTTTGGGGAAAAAAATTGTTTCTAGAACATAATTTTTAACGAATGAATTACTTATTCAAATATCATGTCTACAATAAAACGAGTTTTTTAAATAAAAAAATAATAACAATAAGACTTACCTCTTTAATATTCCTCTTATTTGCAGCCATTTTACTTGAAACTTGCGATAGCTCTTGGGAACACCAATTAAAGGAATGAAAAAACACAAAAAACAGCACGTTCTATAACGCATTTCAAAGTTCAGAAAGTAATAAGCTTCCCCTATAGTGTCCATGATAAACAGGTTCATTTCAGTTCTCTGAATCAACCAATGATATCTGTTCAAGCAGAAAGTAAACACCTCAACCTGTCTCAAACTGTTTGAAGCGACTTCCAATCACGTGTTTACAGTGGCGTCATGCTACCTGCCCTAACACGTTTAGACATACCCTCACTTGTTTAGATATACACACATCTGTAGTCATTGGCACGTTACGCAAAAGATACCGTATTCCTCACGTCATTTATCTCTATTTCCCTACCACTCCTCCTAATTCAAAGTTTCATTTCATTTTGAAAAATTACAACAGCTCTAAATTTTTAAACATTTAACAGCATCAAACAACTCATCTTTAAATTATTAAAGACTTGTTTTCAGATTTTTTGCGGTTTCAATCGATAGATGATAGTGGCACGAGGATTGGTAAATTTAAATAGATTACTTTTACTTCGTATCACGGAGTCCAACGTCATATAGTGATCTACATAAAAGGGGAAAGAAGCAGAAGAAGAGAAACAACTCAGATTAGAAGGGGATAAAAAATGGGCAAGCAAGATGAAAAAAAAACTCAACTCTGCCGCATATGTAGCCCCTCTTACTACTGTCATAAGATAAACTTGAATTAGTCAAGAATTTTCCTACTTGTCTAATTCATAACTGTCCATGTCGTTTAAATTCATGCTTCTTCTAAGAAGGCTTAAAATATCCCTTTTTTCCAATGTGTTGGAATTTATGAATTACAAATTTGAAACTGTGTGCACCTTGGGCGAGTTTCACATGATTATGAAATTTCTTATTTTGTACATTTTTGTTCTGGCTCTCTAAGTAATTTCTAATAATGTTCGCCTAATTCTATAACAGACTACAGTTTTCTGTAGGCTGTTTGAATGCACTCTACCTAAAAGATTCACGCCAGATACAGAAAAAGTGTTTCCAAATAGTACTTTTTTTTCGTCTAAAAAGATTTCCGGTGTAACACTTCGTCTCTCTGAAGGAAAAGTGAATTTCTTAGACGATGGCTGTCGCATATAGTTCATGCACTGACGCAATGTGGCTAAAGGTTTTTTCCTGTCACGAATCAATTGATTTAGATATCTGATGATGACAAAAGTGAGTGGAAATTGTTCCATCTCCAAAGAAATGTTTTTAATTTTAAAAAAGAGTTCTACAGTTGTTTGTATTTTTGTAATAGGAATGCTGTAAAGTTTTTTATTTTTTATTTTCCATACTCTGTTAGAGGAAGACTGCCTCGGAATAATACAAAAAATAAGTAATAGAAATAATACACAAAATAATAAGTTCATAAAAGTAAAATAAAAAATACAATATTAGAATAATCAAAATTGAAAATGAATCATTATACTACGATATTCGGTTCATAATGTGAGATAAGGTGTCTAAAATATAATATGAAATGTAAATTTAACACAATCTTCAGATAATTCGTAAATTTGCTCATAATTGCTCATGACTGGGCTAGAATGCGCTGAAACAGGCACGGTTGAATCGTTTTTTAAGGCTACGGAAGATGGATTTATTCAATATAAAAAACAATCATAATTGTACAAATAACTTGCGTTAGACCCACCATCTCGTGCCATATTTTGAAATATTTGGTTTTTGAATCTGCAAAGAAAGCAAAGAATACTAAAACATTTCGGCCTAGGCATTGACCATTTATTGCATTTGAATTGTTAGTTGCTGCAAAGTGAATATGAGTACTATGGTCAGTTATAAAATAATCATCTTTCTCCCAAGTACTAAATCCTCCACTACAAACTCGACTCATAAAACTAAAAGTAAGAGAAATAGTTCCATATTTCAACGAATTCATTATGAATTCTTCCCCATTTCTATAACCACAAGGGAAGCAAACTTTTACCTACTAACCTCAAGTTTCTTCCTCCACTTACTTGTAATAGGAAAAAGGAGAATAACAATAGCACATGCTATTGACTTTGAAAGTCACTTTGAAATCATGGGCTATCTTGAAGTTATGAAGGATGTAGCTACATCGCCAAATGTTCACTGATGCTCGTTTCATATATTCTTACTCGAAAATATTCTAAATAAAAGAAAACATTAAAAGATTTGAAAACAATACGTTAGAAAAAAAAAGACATTTATTGGTATAAAGACAGTTTCCTCACTTGAATGATGAAAATATTCTTTTTATTTTTTCATCAACATCAGTTAAGACATAATAATTTATAATTTATGAGTATATTCATAGCAGTTAATAGTATCAACAAATGCAACCACTTCATTCAAAATGGCAATTCAACTTTCATATGAATGAGATTTGATGTAAGTTTGATTAGAAAAATCAAAATATTTCGTACAAAAAGTCTTATTGAATTATTTTGGATTGAATTTTGACAATTGACATGTAGGGTTATGAAATGTAGAATGTTTTGTATAAAAAATGTGTACATAAAATATTAAGATACACTGGATATAAAGAATAATTTTTTGCAACAATATATGCCTAGATAAAAAAATATTTATTTTTAATTAATATAATTAACATATACATTCAAACCCATAGCATATCAATAAAAAATTAGGATGAAGTTTTTTCCTCAGTTAATATTATAATAAACTTTCAATTATTGTAACAGATGAAGATAATCTTTTAAATATAGTAGAATATTATTGAACATATTAAATAACGAAATAGCTTTTGTTTGCTGAAAGCATCAAATCCTAATAGCAATTTTTCCAGCTTTACAATATCAAAGATAAGGCTCAGTGATGTATTGCATTAATTTGAAGAGCTGTATTTATCCAAGCCTTTTATGAATAATGGATAATATTATTTCTTTTTATTTTGAAACGATAGTAAGCAAGTCTATGGCAGAGATATATTTCCTATGGCAGAGATATATTTCCTATGGCAGAGATATATAGAGATATATCTCTTAAGATATATTTCCTACGTTTAACACCATTTATTTTATTTTTTATTTTTGTAAGCATCTCGTGACTTTAGAATTGGTGATGGCCGATAAACCCCTTCTATCATTCCAGCCGACTACTACAATTACAATTTTAGAGTTAAATTTTATTTCGCATAGCAAACGAATCTTTCCGAATCTTTTGAATGATTTGAAAGAACATTTTTCTCTTAAATTATCCTTAATGTATCTCTTAGCAAACTAACACTCATCTCTGAGGCAAGTAAATGGATTATGTAAAAATGGTTATTCATGTAAATATGTAGATTTTCAGCAAAACAGAGCAATAACTGCTATGAATAGAAACTTCTTTCATTTTTCCAGACTGTCCACAATTGTCAGATTAATGCTCAGAATTGGCTTTTTTCTGTAATGTTTGATATTGAATTGTATGAAAAGAACATCCATTCAAAGAAGAAATCTTGTATCTAAACATTACTGCTTCCTTTTTCTAGTGTATCTTACATGCATGCCTTCTAAATTAATGAGTAATTTTCTCATTAAAACTTAAATGTTTCGAAATTCTACTCAACTATTAATTATTCTAAAATTGCTGACTTTTTTACATAATTATTTATACCAGAAATTAGATTATGTCAAATAAAATAGTTAAAAGCAACTACTTTTAAAATGTAAAATAATAAATATAAAAATTGAGCCCAAAATAATTAATTAAATTTATCAATTTTAAATCTATTTTAGATAAGGAATAATTTTTAAATGAAAAAGGAAAAAAACAATTACTTAAAGTTGGAAAATACTTTGAATTGCTAGAGAGACATATGAAATGACGGTAAAATATGAATTGGCAGAAAGATTTTTTCTGCAATACAAAATATCAAATAAAATTATAAAAATTATAAATTAATTCATATCAATCATTAATTCATTGCCATACAAACATTCCTTAATTTTATCCAATAATTCATGCCAGGTTCATTGATAAGAGGAGAAAATTAAGGTCTAAATAAACCGAAATAATTACTAAGACAGTTTCATAATTATTATCACAATGCTTATTAGAAACATTCTTCTTTTGTAAAAGTATAGAGACAATGTTATGAGTTTTAAATATATCAACAAAATAATGTTTTTAGATTTAATTAAGATTTAATGAAAAATAGTTCAGTTCCTTTAAAATCAAAACTCATCTCTATTTTGAAATTTTTTGAGTGGACCCTGTGTTTGCAAATTTAGAAATTTTATTACATTTTATACATTTTTGCAAACTGAATTAATCAAGAATGCCTTACTCTTAAAAATTGTAAATAGAAAGAAAAAAGTTTTATCATTAAAATAGTTAAAATATAATAAATAGTTAAAATAGTTTTACCATGAATAATTATTTATAAAAATTCTCATTTGTTGTTTTCTAAGCAATTACTTTGAATTCTGATTAAAAAATTACTTAATTTTGAATTAATGAAAATCCTATTTAGAATTTCAAAAAAATTTAAGGCAAATGAGAATTTTAAGTAAAAAGGATTAATGTTACTTCGAATAACAATATTTCTGGCGTTGCAAAACAGCTTCAACAATTAGTTATTCTACAGCAGATCTGTTTCTTATATTATTAGAGAGAAAATATAATTTCAGTAATCTTCTAGGAAGAATTATTAAGTATTGGAAATTATTATTAGAAATATTAAGTTTTACAATATTTTTTTTCCAAATTTAATCTGTTTTTCAGAAGCTGGCTCAATTTGATATTCTAGATGTCTTAATGCGCATTCTTTTTATTACTTTTATCTATTCGGAAATTATTTATTATAATTATGTTTAGTTATTCAAATTTTGGAACAACAGTTTTTTGTTGCGTAACTGATCGATTACAATAAATATTGAAAAAGGATTTACAGACCCTGTCTATAAATGTTTTTGAACTTTAATATGTGATGTATCATTGAGAAGTACTTAATTATGTGCTTCAATCCTAAAGTTTATGAATTTATATCTCAAAACGTCAATTAGAGGATGAAATTTGTTTTCTGAATAACTAAGAATAAAAGGAGTCTGCTCTAGCCTTCAAGTTTGATACAAGGAATTATATTATTTTATTCAATCTTGATCTTTATCAATACCAAAGCTTTAAAGTGTAAACGCACAAAACTTTAATATCAAAAAATATGTTTAAGAATGTGTATTATTTCTAATTCGTATTGTTAATTTCTTAATAGGGAAAAAAGTTTTAAAGATATCTATCACGGCTGCTGAATAGATGTCGAAACAATAAAACCTGGCCTGCGAAACAAATCTGGAGACCATTTAACGACATGTGGTAAAACTAAAAGACACAGAATATTAAAGGATCATTACGATAGCTTAGTTAAGATTTAGGCATTGGTTTCCAGAAGATTTGAGCTATGTTACCAAAATTATAAAAAACAGAAAAGCGGTTGGCAGTTCTGTCAGTCAAGAATTGAGTAGAGCTCAAATGATTATTGAGCGATTTCCCACATTCCAATGTTGAACTCCAACGAATTCTCGAAAAACTTCGTAATATAGTGTGATTTTTTTGTTTCTGCTCTGTAGTTTACTGCAAATACTTTATGTTTGTTCTTTGTCTATAGTATTTATGAAATTGGAGGCCGAAGAATATTTTAAAGCGAAATTATTCCTCTCTGTATTGTAGATCATTAGTATCCATTCTGAAACCATGGACTGTTTCATGCACGCATGTAGAAAGAATATGAAACTTTAAAGTTTTGACTTTTTTTCCAGAAAAAATATGGCATGCGATTTTGCCAAGAAGTTGCATAAAACCGAAAAAAAATGAAAATAACCCATGATGAATTATTAATTTCCAACAAATAAGTTCATTAACGCCTCCTACATTGAATTGTTTGCTTGGAAATTTTACTAATATTTCATATGTTTCTTAATTTATTGATAATTCCTTTATAATGAAAGTATAGGGTGCGCGAGAGAAACATACTTATTTGAAAAAACGCCCCAGCTTTGAGTTGAGTAGGTAAAGGGGTGGAAGCTAACGCTACTGAAGGGGAAATTTCCCAAGTTTGTTTCACCTTCTAATTGGTTGCCATCATGCTCTGGTTTAGAAAACAGCTGGCCTTCGCCGTAGAGAGTTTGAATTCTAACTGTCACTCACTTGTTGCTACGCAAGGTGACTTCTCCGCTCGCTTTGAAATTCCGCCTCACAGACCCGTTCCTGGCCGTAATTCGGTTCTGTTGTGGGTTAACTCATTTCGAGAGTGTCGTTAAACAAAAAAATAGACATCAACGGACCACCAGAACTCCGGAAAATGTCGAAAGAGTGTGGCAATCAGTTCTACGTTCGGCTCGCAAACACGCAGTTGCTCTGGGAATTTCCTACACCACGTGACCTTCCTCCATCTCTCTCTCCATTAAGACCTTCCATTTCACCCCTATAAATTTGCTGTTGTGCAAGAATTAACTCGATTTTGTTGCCCGTCAAAATGCATGGGAAGTGCTGCTAGGCAACCTGCCTGAAGACGCGGCCGTTTTTTTCAGTGAATAGATTCACTTTGAAATCCCTGGTTTACGTCGATGGACCACTGACAACAGTTGACCTCAAGAACAACATCCACCACGCCATTGCCAATACACTGATTGATATACTGCAAAGAGTGGACACGAATTTCAAAAATTGACCTACTCAGTGTATGTGCAATGGAGGTCACCATTTAAAAGGTGTCATTTTTAAAATGTACGAAAAAAAAATGGGATATTGTATTCTCAAATAAAAAAAGAATTAAAACAATAACTGAAGTACGTTTGTTTTTATTGATCTTTCAAATAAGTAAGTTTCTCTGGCGCACCCTGTATATAGGAGAAATCTGGGGGAAAAAAGAAATATAAAGTAATTTTGATTAATAAAAGTTTTAAATATATTAGTAATTTTTTAAAACAATTTAAGAAAAAACCAATATGTAGCAGAAAGCGCTGTGCTAATACTAAGACACTATGAGAATCTGGCGAATAATGTAGAATCTTAAACATTTGTTAGAAAACAAATTAGTTCAGAGTTTATTTAAGAATGAAATAAAGGAGTTTTACTAAATAATAGTCTGCTATCTTTTAAAGCTATTTTCATACCTTTATGTTTTGATGTATTTATACTGCATTTGATAGGCATATAAAAAAATTATTTGTTTTATATAATCATGGTCTGATCAAAAAGTCTAGAATTTTTTTTATAGTAGTCATATATTTTTGCAAATTCTGAAATTCTTATTTGAATTCGACTGAATTTAAATTGCTGAAATTTAATGAAAATATGTTTGAAATGGAAAATAATTTATTAAGACGTAAAAGTTAATTGTTTCATATTTTTTAGACTTTGAATCGCACATCTTTATTATAAACATTATGAATTAAGAAAGGGCTTTAAAATAAACTTATTTCTGGTTCACACAATCGATGGGAATGGAAAAAAATATCTTAATTTATCGACAATTAAGCTCTGAAAAATATTAAAATAATGGTTTATAATTTAGAGTACAGAAATTAAAATATATTGAAAGATTCTTATTTTAATTACATTTAGATATGATTGAACAATGGAACCAAAATTCAATACTTAAAATAAGTAACATTAAATAAGAATATATAAAAATGGTAAAAATAGCAGATTATAATATGAAATTATAATTTTTTGTAAAATATACTTGACGCTTTTTTAGTACTTATTTATTGCATAACATTTGTTTTTAATATTATCTTCAGGTTATAGTTGAATTGTAAGTCATTAAAAAGCTTACTTTAATATTTAAAATTTATCATTTGATGATTATTATATTTATCATCTTTTATTAAAACAAATATATAATTGATTATAATATAAATTCATTTATAAATTAAATAAAATGTGTTTAATTGAATATAAATATTTTTTTTCTAAAAAGTCTGATAACAAAATTGATATATAATAATATATCTTTACTATACTATACTATATAGTAAGATCATCCCTTTAGATAATGAATAAAATGTGAGACGAAATATTTTCCCCAATTTCCTGTGAAACCTGATATAATTCCAAACAATATCATTTCTTTCTCTTCTACGATCTTCACATTGAGTGGAAAATAATTTTGGAACAAAAGATACAATGTTTTTTTATATGGCTGTCGACGATCTTTTGACAATGGTTAACGTTTATTAAACAGCCTATTTTGTGATTGTCTCATTCAATGCTACAATTTCAAAGCTAGATATAAAAGGAAGAAAAAATTACAATTGTTTTCTTAGGGAATTTATGATTATTTCTGTTTTCCTTGCGATGAAATAGAAGATTCTAGTGACTTTTGAAAATTTTCAGGAATGTATGTGGTTTATATGTAATTTTTATTGATAAAAAAATCTTTGCATTTTATCCTAGAGAAATATGTTTTTTACAAAAATAAGTCAATCATATATTTGCTTTGTTTTGTTTAAAATTAAATAATAATTTTAGATTGGGGACAAATTTTTAACATTTTTTAAAAGAAATATTCTATTAAAATTCTTTTTTTATTGTTAGATTTTCTAAATTGTTGCAAATAATCATAAAATTTAAAAATGAGTAATTTTTCTGCATATAAAAATGAAACTAGAACTCATGAATCATAAAAGGACAAGTATTTATTTCTTAATCAAATAGAGTCAATCTAATAAAACATTTTGGAGAATGTATGATATTTTTATCCAAATTATTTGAATTAAAATAAAATAAAAATATAATGTTTTTTCCATAATTATTATTGCAGTTAAAGACAAGATAATTCAATAGCTAAATTTATTTGAATTTATTTGAAACTGATGTCATCGAAGTTTCCTATAATCCTGGAAAGGGCATCCTGTCAGTGAACGAATATTTAAATTAAATATTTTATGATCATAATTAAATTAAATATCTTATTAAATATTTTATGATTAAGAAGTTATTGTTCAGCTGAATACCTTTTATAAATGCTGAATTGCTCAAATTAACTGAGTGACAAAAATATTAAGAACACTACTCACTCAAATTTCAATTCATTCCTGCAGAAATGCGCTGAAATTAGAAGAAATACCTCAAAATATTGATTTTTACATTTTGATAGTAAGAAAATATTTGAACAATTTCAATGTGATTGCAAGATCCAGAACGTGTTCTCAGCGTTGTTGAATCCTCCACCATGTTGTCATTTTTTGTATAATGTTGAGTCGCATCATTAAAGAATGGAATATAAGTTTAAGCATTTTGAGTAAAGGACTATATAGAAATTGCAGAAAGAATATAAGTTCTTATTTAAAGAGGTGTAATGACTGTCATGTATATTTTGTGCAATAACAGAAAAGAAATTTCGCAAGCAGAAAGTCAATATAGTTGAGCATAAATACAAATCATATTCCATTCTTTCCAAAAGTTCAGTCTTACAAAGAATTGACTTTTGTAGGAGGCAACCAATAAACGAATCCGATTCTAGTGCAAAATTTAAAAAATAATGTAGATTTGAGATATGTAAGAAATTTATCCTATACCTGATGTAGAATATGAGTGGCCCATTCGAAGATCAGTTTATGCCTCTAAAAAATAGGAATTTAATTTATGTCGTTTTGTTAATTTGGTTTAAAATTCACTCTAAACGTTCACAGCAAATATACTTTTGTCAAGCAGTTTTGCAGCATTTTAAAACCATTATTGTACAAGAATAAAAAAATGGTATAAAATACATTTTAAAAAAAAGAAAAATTTCCAAATTTGTATTTATAATTAAATATGGCATTGCTATATGTTTATCTAGGATTTAATTTTAAAATCATACATTTAGATAGATTAAATATATTAATTAACTTTTATTAGAATCTTGCGTAAATACGGTAAATAGAGACGTGTTGATTTACTATGAAAATATATGCAAGTATTAAACTTGGCTGTAAAATAAGGCTGGAAATGCGTTTTTTATTTAAACAGTAACATAATGTTTGCAATTATTTTATATTTAAGTTTGAAGAAAGAAATATGACATGTAAATACTATTTAAATTAAATCTATTCTTTAATAATATTTAAGAGAAAAAAAATGATTTTTTCTTCATTTCAGTGAAAAAAATGATGTGCTATAAAGGTCGTAATTTACATTGATGGAAAAAAAATCCCAACAGTAGGAAGGAGCTGTGCTAAATAAACGAAATTTGGTAGGCGTGTTTATACATCTGAAAGATGACGTCGATTCAAATTTCGAGCTACGTGCGAAAGTGTGGCGCTAGTAGCGACACTATGAACATGCAAATGAGGTTTGGTTTAAATAAGCGCTGTAAGGTTCGTGATCGTTATTTACAGTTGCGATTTGACGTAGTGGGTTAATATTAGTCAAGGATGCCTCTGAGAAGACGAAGAAGCCATTCTCAACAGCTCACTGAGTTTGAACGAGGTCGTGTTGTAGGGCTACGAGAAGGTGAGTTTTCTTTCTGCGATATTGCTCAAAGACTTGGCAGGAATGTATCCACTGTGCATGAGTATTGGCGGCAATGGTCAAGGAAAGGTACAGCCTCAAGAAGACCAGGTTCCGGGCGGCCACGTGGTACTACTGAGAGGGAAGACCGTCGTATTCGGAGTATGGCTCTGGCTAATCGTACTGCGTCTGCAGCTGAAATTCGAGCTGCAGTTGCCATCACAGTGACACAACGAACTGTTACAAATCGGTTACTTCGAGGACAGCTCCGAGCCAGCCACCCTTCACAGTGCATTCCACCGACTCCAAACCACTGCCGTTTGCGACGTGAGTGGTGTCAAGCTAGAGCTCATTGGAGGACGGAGTGGAGATCTGTTGTGTTTTCGGATGAAAGCCGGTTCTGCCCTGTTTGCAGTGATAGCCTTTTGTTGGTTAGAAGGAGGCCAGGTGAACGCCTGCTAGTGACCTGTCTGCGGCCTAGACACACAGGGCCTACTCCTGGAGTTATGGTTTGGGGAGCAATTTCGTATGACAGCAGGAGCACTCTAGTGGTTATCCCACGCACCCTGACTGCAAATTTGTACGTCAGTCTAGTGATACAACCTGCTGTGCTGCCATTCATGAACAGATTTCAAGGATAACGCGCTCCCTCATCCCGCTGTTGTAACCCAACATGCTCTACAGAGTGTTGACATGTTGCCTTGGCCTGCTAGATCACCAGATCTTTCTCCAATCGAGCACGTATGAGACATCACTGGACGAGAACTCCAGCGTCATCCACAACCAGCATTAACCGTCCTTGCATTGACCACCCATGTGCAATAGACATGTAACTCCATCCCACAAACTGATATCCGACACCTGTACGACTCAAAGCATGCACGTTTGCATGCTTGCATTCAAAACTCTGGCAGTTGCACCGGTTACTAATGTACCAACATTTCCCATTTGAAATGGCTCTTCTCATCAATGGCTCTACCTGTGATCTTGAAACTTTAATCAATTAAATATGTTACCTAGACAAATGTATTCCTAAAATTTCATTACTGTACAGTAATTTTTTCTTGGTGTTGGGATTTTTTTTCCATCAGTGTATTTTTTCCTCCCATATGTTGAACCATATTATGTCATAATATTGTTCAAAAAATATCTATTTTCTGGGACAAAATTTTTAAAAAATATTATTGTAATCATCAAAAATATTAGAATTAAAACATTTCACATTAAGATTTTATGATTCATTTCTTTATATATGGTCTTGCACAAAATTTATTTAGAAATTACATAAAGATTCCAATTTAAAATTTGTATATTATGATATCTGCGTATCGGACATTTTCTATAACAGATTTCGTTATATCAAGAATAATTTTTTAGTTAAAAAAATCTTGCAGTGGCAGTGTTTTTATTTTATAACAAAAATAATAATCCAATGGAATACTGATTGGTGCAAAATCAGAATTTAACTGTTGCATTACAGAGCGTTTATAAGTGATCTTAAAACAAAGAATCATATTCCAATATATCGAAAAAAATCTTAAGAGTTTTAGAAGTATATATAGTTATGGATTTCCTATATCCTAAAATCCGTCGGGTTCGTTTTTTTTTACCTTGTTTATAGTGGTTGTGTATGGTGTTAGATGATGATGACAGACAGAATGATCAGTCCTTTAGTTGACGAACACAACACAGACGTTTATTTACAGGACGGGGATAGGACAGCACAAAGACGACAAATATTCACAACACAACTATGTACAGGAGACAACTATTTACAGCCGAGACGAACACACAGAACAGCACACTGCAGATAATAGTCCACAGGCAGAAATTCTGTAGTGACAATGTCCACAGCTCACAGAGAGGCCAAACAGGATTCAGCCGGAGAGGGAATCTTTTAGGGATTCACTTTACACCACCTGGTTTCTCCAGAACAGGCTGGACTATTCCTCAGTCTCTTCTTGCCTTTGCTGTCGACTCACTACTTCGCACAACGGGACTACTCCTTAGTTCGGGACAGCTCCGTTCCAGACGACGACACAACGGGCTACGACACACGACGCAGGCTTCGTCAGTATATGCCACACAACAGTCCTCCTTTCAGGATTTCTCAGTTCAAGACCTATCTCTCTTAGGTCTTCTCGATAAATTCCACAGCGCTACATGTCTTCGCTGAACACTAGATTGTTCAGTTTCGGCTTCTCTCCACTGTCGCACTTCGGCTTAACTCCACTTGATTCTTCTTCAGGTCCTCTTTCTTATTTATCCGTTGCTCCGCTTCGACTTAATCCGCTTGGCTCACTGCAGCCATCTTCCTTATATATACCGGTGGTAGGCGGGGCTAACATTTTCTGGATCAATCTGTAGCGTTCTAGCTGGATCTCGGCTCCTAGTGGACGGATCGGGAAAATTCTCGGTTTCAAGTACTTTCCATTTTGTCGCCAAAGTCGCCAAATTCGTCGCCAATTCGCCAAATGGTTGCCAAGTTTGTCGCCAAGTCTTGGGACCTCTGACGTCACACCCACTTACTATTCAATACATATTACTGTCAATCTGTCTTCCTTACGATGACAGTATTAGCGCGGGAAAGCAAAACCACAGGTTCGTAACAATATAATATTTTTTTTAACTTCTGGTAACTGTTTTCGAAAATTCCTATAAGGCCTGCAAACAAAGATTTACTCATTAATTTAGACCGATTTAGTGAAAATGTTTTTATAAGACAATACTTATTTTTTATCAATCATGTATTAAAATAACGCTTCCATTCTAATAAGAAATCTTATTTTAAACTAACCTTCATTGATAAATAATGCAATATTCATATTTTCTCAACAAAAGTAACTGCAAAATTAAACTTATCTCCATGAATTATCCAAAAAAATACTGTTTTGAAATAGAGCAATATTTTGACAATTTATTCCAAAAACAGGAAAAATTTTATCATTAGTAAGATATTATAAAGTAAAAAATAATAAAGTAAAAAAAAAAATTAATCAAGATTTTTCCACAATTACTTCTGATACGATTTATCACCCCCTAAGAAGATTATGTTTTGAAATCTATTAAAAGATTGAGAGATCTTATATCATGGCTATCTGCCATTTATAAGAGACCAAATCACTTTTATTTACTGTTTTCAGTTTTTTCCCCGTTACATCACAAAAAGAGTCGTTAATTTTATTTTCATTTGTTTTAAATTCTGAAATTATAGTGAGTGGTCAGATAATTCAATAAATAATCTTTGAATTAATGATTTAAAATACATTTAAGTGATACGTATAAAAAATGCACAAAATATAAATTCTCAAATAAAAATTCAAAATATAAATTCAATTGAATATCATTTATTAAGAAACTTTTTAATACGTTTTACTCTGTCATAAATGTGAAAGAAAAATAATTTAAAAATTATGTAATCATGAGGTAAACTTAGAAAATAAAATTAAAAATGATCGAGCTTAATTATTATTTATTTTTAATTTGGAGACACATATATAGTACATAAAAAATTCTCATTTAAAATTTACTTTAGAAATTATTAAAGAGATTAAACATATTTCACTTTATTCTTTTCTTCCAAGTAAATTAACGGTTGGCAGTTGGTTGGTAGCATTTTAATGAAACTGCAAGCGACTATTAAATTAACGGCTAAAAAATTCTAAATATAGTTACATATTTCAAATAAGATATTTTTTTCTTTGTATGCATCCAGAAGGAAATCATTGATATGGATAGAAATAAAAAAAAATCCTCTGTCATAAATAACCAATAAGAAAACCATTTTTAACAATAAACGAAAATTGTCAATTTTTTATAGATATTTCTTAATTTATTTTTTCTTCGTGATTCAATCCTGGAAGGCACATAATGAAATTTTTCGTTTTGGTAATAGCTCACTAAGGTATAATTTAAATTTTGTATGAACGAATGACAACTTATTAATTGCCATGCGATGAATTTTCTTTCTACCATAAATTTAAAAAAAATACTTCTTAAAATACTTCTTTTCTTTCATTGAAACAAATAATAGCATTCATAAAATAGTTCTTTTCTCTCATTGAAATAGACAATCGTATTCTAAAAATAATTGTTTTCTGTCATTGAAATAAATAATCGCAAACATTGCTGCAATATTTTTTATATTTTATTTAATGATTTGATTCAATGCGTATCAAGTGGATTGTATATGAGATGATCATAATTCAATAAATATCGTGTAATAAATCTACCTTGACAT
>JAPMOQ010006408.1:293375-312660 GCA_026543055.1 Argiope trifasciata | reverse complement strand
ATTGCAAATCAATCTTTCTTATGATGACACTATTCATACTAGGAAGAAAAATTACAGGTTTGTAACAATATGAAAGGAAGAATTTTGCAAATTTTATATTGACTTTATGTCTAATGGGCAGATTTCTGTTAAATTTGTTACAAATCTATGAACGAAATCCACTCAAAGAATGTATATCTGCCCAGTTGTCCGGATTCCAGTGAATTCAGAAACTTCCAGACATAATGTTCTTCATAGATAAAATTTGGTTCACGTGTTTCGTGGTTACACTATTGATCTGTGTGAAATTCTGAACAAAATCCACCATGGTATAAACGTCCCTTTTTAAAGCAACGGCCTTAAGCTTAGAGCTATTTTGAGACAGACCGAAAATTTTTTAACACTTTCAGATAACGTCATCTGACCTTTCACCCCCTTTCCGAATTTCCACACCACACTTGCGGAAGTATGTTTGTCCCCATTGAGCTTGACGAGCGCCAGACACACTTAGAGGATGTTTCTGCAGTGGAATCGATACTGGAACTTGAAAATTTCTGGTTCTGAAATAGAGAACTTACCACCAGACCCTAAAACCCACTAGCAAGCGAACCGTCAGTCGGGCGGTACTTTCATCAAAAAATCACTTAAAAATGCGAGATTAGAAAATATTTTTGTAATTTTGGTTCTATGCCAAATTCTGATTTTAATCGGTTGATAAATAAATATTGATTAGTATTTCAGATGCCTGTGTATTAAGCAAATATCGGTGGTCAATAGCCACAGATAGCAGGCTACACTCACATCAAAGATCGTTTTTTCCATGTAAAAGGATTCATTGCCTTACTCGTTAAGTTTCAATGAGAGATGGAGGAAATACCTATTAGAGAGCGTGTGAGAATGTTTTCGAGATAACATGCCAATTGGTTTAGATCGGGAAATTTTTCTCGAATTTTCTATGCATTAAACATCAGTTGAACAGTTTTCATTTCTTTTTTAATTATTTTCCTTTTGCACGATTTTTTATACTTATGACTTCGACAGGTGGGAAAATTTTTAATACCAAAACTTTGCTCACAAGATAGAAATTTTATTCGATGCATAACAATTCGTTTTTCTAGTTAAAACAGAAAAATTCTTAAAAGCTGTAGATTCATAACGATGCTTGTGGAATATAAATTCGATATATGGAGATCCAACTGCAAATACACGTTTGGTATATTAATTATTTCATATAAACTTTTTATATGCAATAATTAATATTTTTATATCGTAGCAATTTTATTATGAAATTTCTAACAGGAAGTATTTTCCATTAAATTTGAAAACTGGATCAAGTAATTTCAAAATTCATAGTAGCATTTCATAATCATAGTTAATCCATAACTGTCTTCCGAATGAACTATTTTAAACAAAAATACAGCACGCCAAATAGAATTCTAAAATATTTCCGAAAAACCACCTATTTGCTTTACTTGGTGGATCTTACTCAATTTATCAATCTCATTAGTTAAATATTAATGGCATGGAATGCACTTCATTTCATAAACCTCGTGAATCACGATCCTTTGAATTAGAAACTAATTTCAACATCCTGTTGATTTGCATGCTCTAATAATATCTGTACAAATATCTGCTAAATAGCTAAATTCCCTAGCCTTCCACACTGTCCGAGCGTTATGTATAACTATACATTCTAGATAACTTGGAAGCTAGTTCTGATCATTTCAGAATGCCATTAGAATTTTTGATTCTTAAATGGAAATTACTTCCTTTCTCTGAATGAAATGGAAGATATTTTCAAACAGGTTGTCATATTATTAGAATAAATGTATTCAAATTTTTCTATTGTGAATGCAGAAATATTGGAAAAGAGACAATTATCTAAAACTACAATACATAAAAATATCATTCATTTTAGTATTTCGATAATACAACTTTTTGAAGATTTTTACTTCACTAAGGGATAATATAATTCCTGTGTTCGTCCTTCTTTGGCCTCGATTTCCGTCACCTCATTTATTTCTTATGAAATCCGTCTAAATGTTCGAAACTTTCAGGAGTGGAGAGAAAATTATTTTATATAATACACGAGGGATGATCCAAAAACAAAAGCTTACGAGCAGCAGTATTTAGAAAGGTTTGGGTGGGGATATTGTTACCCAGAAAGGAGACAGATGGCCTTAGTTATTTTAGATTTGTTGTTCGAGTGGATAATGTTAGTACAGAAACCTGAAACAGCGGCAATAATGGCAAGACGTCTAGAAAAGGGGTCTTGCCCAGAGGTACAAGCTGTGGAACAATTTCTATGGGCCAAACTTTGTCGCCATCGGACATTTATAGACAAATTGTTCAAGTGTACGGGGGTAGGAAGCAATGAGTAGATAACAAGTGACGAAATGGTGTCGTTCATCTGAATTGGGCAGATAGATTGCGTTAAACGTTTAGGTAGGAGGTTTGGAGCCACCTCGCACACAACCTCTATTTGACTCCCTGTGATTTTTTCCTTTTCCCGGCATTGAAGAAACACTTTCAAAACCAAAACAAGGTTCAAATCATACGGTGATGCTTAAAAAGGTGTCGAGAACTGGTTCAATAGCTAGGGACACGATTATTACCAAGACGAGTTTTCAAATTGGTCCAACGGTGTGATAAATGCCACAACAGTTTTGACGATTAAGTAGAGAAGTGACAGCCACATATTTCTTTTATTTATCATTTGTATCCTGTGTTTATTGTCAAAGAAGCATTTTTCCTTTGCCTTGCAAACTTTTTTGTGATCATCCCTCGTAATTAGAAGTGACTGATTATTTACTAGAGCTAATCTGAAAATATTATTAAAAAATTCAGTAACAAATAAATAAAAAAAGTATTTTAATATGTAAGTTATAATTATTTTGTTAAAAAGTAAATTTTAGTTTTAAGAGCTAAAATCTGTAATTTATTCATCATAATGTAATGTTTATGCCCTTTTTGGTGTATAAAAATTGCTCTGAATTATTTATTTGGTGAGTCATCATCTCACATTTCCGTCTGATTCAAAATTTCTCGAAGTGAAATTACAAAAAATTCCATAAATATATATTTTTTTAATTTTCAAACAACATGGTCACCACGATCACTTAATTTCATGGCATTTGATGCTTGACTTTAAAAACAGGAATTTAAAACAGGCTTGGAATTTAAAAACAGTTGTTAAAAGATGTCCAATGAGCAAAAGAAGAATATAGGACTTAACATCTATTCAGGGCTCTGTCCAGTGCAATAGAAATTCCAGTTATCAAAATGAAATATGTGAATGAAAATAATGGAGGATACATTGGAAATGCGTAATGCTATTTCTCTTTTTTTTTTACTTCAGAGTGACATAATTTTATTTTTATTTGTTAAAATATAATGTGCCACATACATACTTTCATTTTTGCAGTTACGTTAGTTTAGATATATTAACTTCCCATTTCAAAGCAACGCAAGGACAATTTTGGGGCGAACCCTGTAATTTTGAACCGGGGTCAGATGATGAGCACAACACCTCACCAAACTTCCACATTAAACAGCAGAAGAATGATTGACCACAACGGTTTTAACTTGCAGAAGACCTGCTTGCAGGACGGTTCTTCTGTGGAATCAGATTTCGAGCCTGAACCCCCCCCCCCATTCTAAAGCAGAGACATTGCCATCAATTCACCACGACCCTTGCGGTGTTTGGAAGCGTGGATGTGGCTGATGTGGCTGTAACGCATGTCAAGACACGTTGTTTTCCATAGACAAAGGCAATCCCTCAAACTAAGTGAGTGCATAATTAAACAACTAAATTGTTGTAATTTTTAGAAATCACAGACTTTATGTCAACTATATGAAGACATGTTCGGTCGCTCGATATTAGGCCTATTCCCCCATTAACTCCCTTTGATGGAAAACGATTTCTATCCAGAATGTTTTCCTGATGAAAACAAGTTCCATGCTCTCATTATAAGCAGTATTTGGATTAAAGTGAGAATAGTCACTAAGCATTACATTGTTTCAACATCACAAACTGAAAGAGGGATTTTATGCCTAAAATAGGAATTGAATGGTAATTGATGGTTATATAACGAAGGGATCAACATTATCGAGACTTCTGTAGGAAATTTATCGAAACTCGCTTTCCTATGGGGCTGCAAGCTCTAGTTCGGTTATTTAGCATATCTCTACTTCTGATGCTGCTCAGTTATTGCCATATGTCGACGTTGGTGAATTGTTGAGAGTCTTGTCACCTTGATAGTGATCGTGTTACAAGTCGACAAGTGGTTTGACAATAAATGAGTTTCCCACTCATTTAAAGGGGCTGCTGATGCCTGGTGGTAAGGTCTCGGCTTATCAGCCGTAGGTTTTCAGGTTTGAGACCCGATTTAACCGAAGAATCCTCATATAAGGGGGTCTGTTACACAATAAATGCGTAAGGACTAAACGTCATCCTACTGGTGTGGTGCGGTGTGGAGAAAGGGTGCCAGATCAGGTGTCATTCTCATCATCGGACAAGGATTCAAAATTACGAGGTCAATCCGGAAATAGCCATAGTGTTGCTTTTTAATGGGATGTTAATATAACTAAACTAACCCACTCATTTAAACATTTGTTATGATTTTGAGATCACATACTAAGGTACATTTAGAATTCTAAACACCCCGTTTAAGAACTACAACGATTCTTTCTTTCGAAAATATATCCTGTTGACATATTAGGGCTAGCATTTGCGTTCGTTTGCTCGTGAAATGCTTGAAATTGGTCTGTAATCCTGAAACAGATTGAACAGTTTTGTCCCTTTTTTCGACAAGTGTTTTGTGCTTGAAACGGTTGATATAAAAAAAATTTGTGAAGTCAAATTTTCAAATTTAACAAAAGGAATTTCCCCAAAATATTTCGAATAAACTCACTAATATTCACTCCCATTTTATTATTATTATTATCATTATTTACCTTTTATGAATTAAGAATACCATTTGGACGTCATTGTATTAACTTAATAAATTACACAGTAACCAACTAATTGGTAAATGGAAAAATTGTTGTCTTATTCAATATACATAAACTATGATAAAAGAAATCAGAATATAGAATGGGAATAATAACTGTCATAATGGAGAAAAGCCAGATGAATGACGATAATTTAATTACCAGAACGAATTAATCTAATCAGAATATTGTGTCATGATATTTTTACACAAAAGGAATCTTTAAATAAAAACCATTAATGTTTCAATCCACATAGAATGAAGGACAATATAATGGCAGGAACCCCATGTCGATATCAATTTATCAACAATGTGATATTTTACATATGCGGGATACGGATTAGTTACCTCTAATTATATCCATCAGAATCATTTAGTTGTTCCCTTGTGTTAATAAAAGGTATAACAACGCAAGTTATATAATTAATGCCACAAAATTACAAATACTAATGCACAATTCATTCTTTCCAAAACTCACCACACCGTTGAATTTTACGATTGATAATTAAATGTATCTTTCAAAACTTTTATTTATCTGTAATGAGTTTAATTTGAGATGGCAGATGAATCGTGTTATGGGGCATTTATTTGGTTATAACTAAAGTAATAACATTAAGAGCAATCATTACGGAGAAGTTGGGAAATTTGAAATTAGGGAAAAAAAGAATGCATTTAATAAGGATTATCAATGTTTAAATCTTACAAATGCAACATTTAAGTTCATGATTTGGTATTAATCCCTCAATTAATTTGTTTTTTAGCAACTTGAATTTAAATTTCTAAATGCCAAAAGTGATTTGACAATTGAATTTGAAAAATGGTAACCTGGTTGCGAGTCAAACATTCACAGCAAATAGACTCTATTGCGTTCATTTTATGTGTAATTAAAGAATATATAGCTTCATAAATATAATAATAATAGAAATTTTCTATATATAATCTTTTTAAAGTAAAATATTAAATTATAACTGAAAGCCGATTACATTTCGTGAATTCCCATGTATGCTCTCAAATTCTAGAGGAAATGGACAGTCTTAAACGAAAATAGGTGATATATATTTATTTGAAATAAATAACTGAGAAATATAAAAATTATTATTGTTAATTTTAAATAAACATATTTAATTAATAATGTTCCGTTAAAAGCGTTATATTTGATTTTTCCTTTTAGATCTATTTTCTGGTAAAAATGTAAAAAATATGCATTCTTTGCACCATTGAGCGCCATCAGAAACATATTGAAACCTTTTAATTTAGTTAAATAATGTTGCAATGTATAGAAGTTAAATGTCAGATATAATTAATGAGTCTAACGAGAAATGGTACAATGTTTATAATTGAATTATGAGCAAAAACGTGGAAACTATAGTTAAAACAATATATTTGCTTATGCCAAGTAAACATGAAAATAGAATAATACAATTCGGAATAATTAAAAGTTGGTATGGTGCATAAGATGTTGTAAATAATTGTTGATGCCTTTATTAGTATTTTTAACTCGAGCACAATGATCACGTATACGTGATTACAATTTAGTGTCCTTTTAATTTCGAAGACTTCAAAACCCGTAAGACTGAAACTTGGTCTCTATGTTAGAAAACCGATAAAAGTGTGTTCTGAATTCAAGAGCAGGAAAAGTGATGTATTCTTTGTAAAATCCTCTGGGAGGAAAATTCCAGGGAAATTCTTGTAAAGGCATGTAAAGAGAATTCTTTGGTGTCCAGTATCTCAAAGCCTGACGCAAATTTAACCTGAATGATTTCTTGGGCATCGTGTTGTTAGATAACGGAATACTCAAGGGATGGGAGTCAATCAACCGAGTCTGCGTTACAACTGCGGGGAGAAGACAGAGGAAATTAGGTGTTATTCATTTACAGATGCAAAGCATTCTTTTTTTCTTTTGAAGAAATTCTGGTAATTACCAGGAATTGCAGATAGAAAGATAATTTTGTTTTTCTCTAGTTCCATGGGGAATTGTTTTACATGTTATTCCTGGAATTACTAAATATAAAATAAAACTACATAAGAATATTAAAATAAAAAATAAAACAATCCACACAATAATTAAGAAAACAAAAAGGAAAAGAAGATACCAGTAACAGGCGAAGAAATCTCACTATGAAAATAGAATAATACAATTCGAGATAACTAAAAGTTTGATATGGTGCATAAGATTTTGTAAATAATTGTTGATACCTTTATTAGTTTTTTTAACTCGAGCACCGTGATCACGAGAGTTTTCCTTCAGGGCCCGCAATCTCATATATGCGATCAGCCTTTCTTATTCCAGGAGTCTATGATCATGTATACATGATTTCAATAAGAAAACATTTTATTTAAGCTTTTAAACGTTACTAGATGGTTTTTGAAGTCCGTTATAATTTCGAATAATGTTTCACTGAACGTTGACTTTCAATATGCACATTCATTTTCTTGCTTCTCTTTTTTATTTGATACGGGTTTTTTAATATATAACCAATTGTCTTTTTTATTTCTCGAGAGCGGATTGGGCATTTAAAGGACCTTGACTGTCCGCGCGCTGGGTTTAAGTTTATATTTTGATTAAGATGGATAAAAGCTTACTTATTGGTTTATATGAATGTAGATTTATCTTTTGCATAGAAAATTTGCTTAGTAAGGTGGGTTTTTTTGTATATTTTGAGTTAGTTTTATTTTAGTCACTATGGCGAAAATAGCAAAGAATTTAAACGAGAGTGAGATTTCTAAATTGATGAGTGAATCAGATAGTTCTTTAAAAGATAAAAAACGGAATTTATCGTATTGTAAATGCAAAACTTTCAATGTAGAGCTTTGTCTCAAAATATGTTTTGAAATGTATCATAAGCTTCTTCATTTTGGATATAATTAAGTAATTTTGTTGCATTACATTTTCTAATATTTTCCATGTTTTGAATATTAGTAAGCAAATGTACGTCATTTTTTGAAAGTATATATAAAAAAATAACTTGATTTATTAAAATATTACTGTAATAAAAATGTTTAAATTATTTCATTTTCTTTAAATTTCGCAATTAGCTTTTTTTAAATATTGTGACCATTACATCACAGTATATTCATATGCTATCAATCACAATAAACTATAAATTTCACTTTATTTATTTTCCATAATGATTTGTCATGAATTTTCAATTTAAATTTGACGTAGAGAGGAAACCACCTGTGCCTACATACACTCTACGGGTCTGGAGATATGCTTTTTTTCCTATCGTCAGTCTTCAAGGGGTTAAATCTGTGAGAAATAACAGTTTATAAAAAAATCCTTACAAACGCCTTCTCCGAAAAATGTAAGAAAATGTGGAAGTCTCAAATGTAAGGATATAAGGACTGGGAGGAAAGTGCAAAAGTTTCAAAGGTTCGTTTACTAATAATTGTAAGCAATTTGTTAAAAATTTTGTAACAAGTGTTTTTTTTTTTCATATTTTTTGTTAAACGAATCAAAAAGCATTTTCTATATACAAACGTTATGTATTATATTCGATTTATCATGATCACTGTTTTTATATGAAAACAAATTCTATGCTTCTAATTTTCTTCGGTTTGGAATATTGATGTCAATTTACCTCAGATATTGTATGTTTAGCACATAATTATATATTTCAGGAGTTGAAAAATTATTATTAGCTTACTGCTTTTAAGGCTGCTGTCAAAACTTTTAAATGGAAGTATTCCCATATGTTGCTGTATTCAAACAATGCTTATATGTTGCTGTATTCAAACAATGCTTATATGTTGCTATATTCAAACAATGCCCATATGTTGCTGTATTCAAACAATGCCCATATATTTCTGTATTCAAACAATTCCCATATGTTGCTGTATTCAAACAATGGATAAAACTGCTTTTAAAAAACTTGTTAACACTAACTATTAACATAAACTTTCATAAAACATATTAATACTTCATTAAATACTGCTATTATATGAAGCGGATTTATTTCAAATCATTTGCTCTTTATTCATTTATTTTTATTTTTATTTTATAAATAAACGCATAAAATAAAGAATGTTTATTAAAATGTATAGTATGGCTGGAAACTCATTTTAAAATCAGTCATCCATTCCGCCAAATGTAATGACACTTTTTCTTTATTCATAGAAACCAAAATTTGGGTACAGTAGCTGTAATCCCAAGATCGGATACAGAGTTTCAAAATTTTCATAAGAAAATGTTTATGTAGAAGTGAAATTACAAATCATCACTAGGTCAATTTTTCGGCAGATATGGTGCAAAATTAACGAAAAAATGTCAACATTTTAAATGTAAAAAATGCATTAAATTTTATCTTTTCATCTCCTTATGGTTTAAAATTTACTAAGTTCCCTTCCAATCAAACAGCAAGGTAGAAAGATTTTCTTTAAATACATTTCATCAAAAATTTATTATTAATCGAAGAACTGGGTCAAAATTCATCAACAATAATCTGATTCAGTAGAAATCAAATTCATAATAAAATTAAAATTGGAAGATATTTTCAATAGTATCTTGAAGTAATGAATTGTTAAAAATCAAAAATCCCAAAATTCGAAACACTAAATTTGAGGCTTTAAAAAACCAATTTCAAAAAGCTAAGGTATCTTATTTGTTATGATATTCAATGTAATTCAAACATTTACAACTTAATTTTTTTATGTTATAGACATTTTTAAAAAATAGTGAAGGCATAAGGCTTTTCTTAGAATATTAATGCAAAATTGTATAATATTTTAGAAATCCATTGTAAGGTTTTTCACTGTCCCATTTCTATCAAATATTTTCTAAATAAATATCTTTATATTGTCTTCCAAAGCCTAAATTATTTTAATATTTGTATAAATCTAGCAAAATTTCATAATAAAGACAGTAATCTTGAATTATTTTCATTTGTAAAAAAACAAAATTATGTTCAATATATTGTAAATATTTCTTTTTAAACTAGATTAATATTACTGGCTTTATTTCAATATTTTATATTTTAAAAATTCCTTCCAACTGCCACGATTTTGTTTAGACTTAACCAAATGTTAGGCGTTATTTGTCAAAATGATTCCTGGGGTTTAAAATCCTAATAACCAACAAAACTTCGCATTTGTCAACAAATCTGAAATAAAATTCTTATTTGACTGCGAAAGCATGCATTTAGATAAATTCGAAAGCTTTCTTTGAAATGAGAGTATGGACAGATATATTTTTATAGCAATTGAATACCTAAAACTTTTACATGAAGGGAAAAGCTTAGAAAACTTTTCTGTGTGATCATAAAAATGATAAAGTGATGAATAAAAATGCAAAAATATTTATTTCTTTTAAATTTCTTAAAGCCTTAGAGATTTTGTTGTTGTGATAAGCAAATATATTTCTTGTTTCACTGAAAATGAATTCTATATAATATTTTTCTATTTTCTTCATGGCAGACTCAGGTAAAGTGCTTTTGAATTGGAATGCTTAAAATGTATGGATTATAATTAAATAAGAAGATCCATTTAAAATCCAAACAAAATATCACCCTTTAACAGTGACGTAGCATTCGTGGTAAAGCGTATATAGATGGCAGTACACCAATCTTAAAGGCTGAAAGCCGAAGGTTAATTAGTTTATGTCAAGTAATGGCGGTCAAGTAATTTAATCTCAGGATTCCATTTGAATCTCTTAGCTATCCTAAGTTCTTAGTGATAGCGAAAAGGTGAAGAAACATTTCTCCCTGGACGCAACTGCTTCATTTCAATTTAATCAAGTAAAGTAAATACAAAAACACAGCCATAAAATTTAGAACGTAAAAGAAGTAAAATTACATTTTTCTGGAATATTACGTCAACTAATAAAAATTATATATAGAATACAAGAACCGATAAGTGGACACTTTATTACAATCATTCAAGATTGTTTTTAATATTATGAGTAAAAAGTATCTCTTTAAAAACAATATTGCATATTTTATCCAAATCTTTTCACGGAGAAAGGAATTACTAAAAAGTTTTTGATATATCAAAAGTGTAATTTATCCAATACATTTCAATTGTTTCAAACTTCTGAATTAGGTTGAAGTGATATTGTCATTCAATACTTTTAATGTTAGATAATATTGTGCGAATATCATAGTGTAAATGAGCATTTCATGATAATAAGGCATGTTCTCTAATGAATTTCAATTGAAATCTAAAAGAAAATGCTATCAAAGTCGGATTTATATAAAATAGGACTCATTTTGTTTACTGGTAGATATTTTTGGTTTGGCATTAATATAAAAAATATGCATGTAATGAATAAAGAATTTTAAACCTGTTTTAGGTAAATTTTCACTTTAATTAAAATATATAAGAAATTGGCCGTATCATATTCTAAAATTGAATCGATCAATAGAAGCAACACATTGTTTTATCATAAATCCGTGACTCAGACATTTCTAGATATTCAATATCAAGTGTTGTTCTATATTGAGTGGCACAACAAGTGACTTCGTTTTCTAGATCGTGTGTCATCATCAGAAAACACTTTGAATCAGAATCCTTTGAATCAAAAATTATTGAAAATAATGAAATCAAAAGGATTTTAATATTTTCAAGTTTACCATCTCAGGGACTAAATGTGCTCAGCCTGTAATAAACAAATTAATTAATCATTCCTATATTCTTTGACATTGCTATGAAAGTTTATTTCTACTCACAATATGCATGTTATTTCACATACATTTGGTAAACATCTCAGAAAGAAAGATACTTCCTCAAAAAGGAACATATCCTCACTATTATGGAGATGCAAAAGTTAATTTTTATGAAACTTTGGTGTAAGGCATTACTTGAGTGAACTCCTCTCAGGTATTACAGAAAGAGTAATAGATTCACGTTGTTTTTCTTTCGGTACTTGCTATTGGACAAGTCCGCTGTTACGAAGAGAGCTATTTAAGCCGTATGTGTGTCTGCTTAAGTAAAGCGAAGAATACGACGTTGCCACTCACGCATCACACATTCACTTGCACAACTCCTTTTACAGGCAGTTTCACACATCTCACAGAACAGTGGAAGGGCAACCATTTCTGAACTGAAACCCGAACCCAGGATGCCCAGATCATGGTTGATTGAAATTTCAGAAGTTGAATGAAACAGAGGTAAATGCCAATTAATGATCAATGATTTGAGTCCCTTACATTCCCAGGAATATTTTAGATTCTTTTTATAATATAATCTGAGCTTCGAAGCTATTAATTATTTATCCAATGTCTAAAATGTATAAAAATATATTTTAGGAGTGCTCAAAATCTGAAGTGTATCTTCTTATTTAACATATTGCACTTGTTTAAAATAAAGGAAATTTTAGTGGGAAATAATTTAGTAGACCAATGATAGTAAAAATCTTGAAATTTCTTTTTCTTAGTCTCTACTGATAAAAACACAGCAACTGCTGTCCAAAAAGTCTTTTCAACACTGTCGAAATAAGTTCTTTCTCTGAAAGATTGAAAGTCATAGAGAATAATACATGGAATTATTTGGTATCTAATATTCCGAAAATGGTCAATAACTTATCCTGCCAGATTAGCTAGAGCGTGAAAAAATTAGACTGCTGAATGCTTAGGGTACAAACATTTACTGATACTAATGATGCTGTCCAAGAAATATTTGTATCATAAATGCAACTACGATGAATGGTCAGTTGAGATTAGTTATTATTCATTTGTTGGTTATTATTCATTGTTTTCCTGTGAAGAATTGATGATCGTCTATCTGTAGACAGATTTTTTTTTCCCCCAAAACAATTTATAAATGAATATAGATGTCAATTGTACTGATTAGATGGATTTTCATCTTAGTGTGAAAAAATTATCCATGAATTTAATGCGCAAAGAAAAAAATGATTTGCTTATCTTATGCATATTTTTGAAATAAATATTCTTACGTCGCTCATATTTGTTTTCTTATCGATATGTTTTGAAAACATTTATAATTGACAGCGTTGCTTTTACGGATAAATAATACTGGGAAATGTATTCTCAGTTCAAAGCTTTTTTTTCACATTTTTTTGGTAATTACATTTTTGAAATAAAATTTCAACTTAAATCCTAATCTAACCTTTCTGAAATTAGTTATTAAATTACCTACATCATATATTCTTTTGAATCATAGATTTGTTACAAGATTGGCAAAAATATTTGGAGTATTCTTCTATTAATGTGTTGTTTGTATTTGACTTCTTGGCGGTCTTTATAAAATTTCCACATATTTAGTCGATCGTTTTTCCAAAATTTACAATAATGATATTAAAATTTTATTCTTGAATGAATTTATAATCAGTCATTTTTGTATGATTGTACAAAATCAGTGCTATGTTAGCCGACATGTATTTGAAAACAATAGAATCAAGTTCTTCAGTTAGTGACCATTTAAAAAAAGTCGATATTTCTGTTTTAAATAAAACCCCTAGTATAATTTCAGAATAGACGAATAAAATATATCAATCTACTGTATTTCCACTAAAAAAATTATTGAGAAAAAATCCAATGAAACATAAGACAATTTTTTTTAATATTTCCAAAAGCTAAAAATAGCTTTAGGTGTATATCTATTTTGCGTCCCTTTAATTTCCAAGACTTCAAAACCTGTAAGATTGAAACTTGGTCTCTATGTTAGAAAGCCGATAAAAGTGTGTTCTGAATACAAGAACTGGAAATGTGATGTATTCTTTGTAAAATCCTCTGGGAGGAAAATACCAGGGAAATTCTTGTAAAGGCATGTCAAGAGAATTCTTTGGTGTCCAGTATCTCGAAGCCTGACGCAAATTTAACTTGAAGGATTTCTTGGGCATCGTGTTGTTAGATTACGGAATACTCAAGGGATGGGAGTCAATCAACCGAGTCTCCGTTACAACTGTGGGGAGTAGACAGAGGAAATTAGGTGTTATTCATTTACAGATGCAAAGTATTTTTACCTTTTGAAGAAAGTCTGGGAATTACCAGGAATTGCAGATGGAGAGATAATTTTGTTTTTCTCTAGTTCCATGGGGAATTGTTTTAAATGTTATTCCTAGAATTACTAAATATAAAATAAAACTTCATAAGAATTCAAATAAAAATTAAAATTAAAACAATCCATCCAATAATTAAAAAAACAAAAAGGGAAAAAACACACCTGCAACAGCTGAAGAAATCTCACCATGTCACCACAACTGCTATTCCAATTTGAATACAGGGTCAGGTAGAAAAAAAAATGGAGTTTCTGATTGCTATCTTTTTCATTTATTTGTTGTAATTTTGATTATGTTGCAATCCTTCTTACTTAGCTTATATTGTTAATTTTTTTAATTCATCTGCATTTTAGTAGTAATTGTATTTGTGCTCACTAAATGCAATGATAGGTTTTTAATTTTAAAATTTTAAAATTGTCGGAATTTCCAAGTGTGGGACTTCATAACTGTTGTTTAAGAAAAACAAATGTCAATGCAGAGTATTTATGTTTTCATCTTGACAAAATAAAATAATCAATTAAATTATTGCTTTCTGTGCTTCAGATAAAACAATTGTTGTTCCCTTCTTTTTAAATAAATGACCGGCTATCTTTACTTTCTATTACTTGCAGTATAAAAAAATATTTTAGGTAATGAATGTAAATATTCCTCATTATAATACCTGCCTCAAATAATACTGTACAATTAAATTCAACTGCATTTTTAATTTAAAGATTTTAATTAAAATATTTATCAATGTGTACTATATGAATAAGAAAATATTTCATTAAGATAATAAGGTACAAATAAATGTATATAGATTCTTCATAAATACATGAAACTGATTCCCAGCTAAATGTAAAGCACTTAAGATTAATATCTTTTTTCTAATCGTTATAAATATTGTTTAAAACTAGGCCTTCCAGCCTTTTGATTTCAAAATATTTTTTTTCCTTCAAGTAATTTTATCATATATATGTTGTAAAATAATATTGTTCAGTTAAATTCAGTTGCACTTTTATTATAAGGATTTTAACTATTAAAATAAACAGATTTCTTTAACTTGTCAAAAATATAAGGCGGTTAGGATACCAAAAAGATAAAAAGGACTTATAAATTACAAGATCTTTCTGAGGCAACAAAATAAATCTGAAAATTATTTTATTCTATTTGATAAAAGAAAACCTAAAAAATAAACACCTCTGCATTGTTCCTCTAACCAAAAGCAATATTCAAGGATTTCAGCTAAGACGAAATAAATCTTTATCAAGAAGACTCAAATTCATGTGTACACTAGAATAACACATTAATAAAAAAATTTGGAACTAAATCTAGTAAAATTTTAAAAAATGGACTTGTTTTTTCCTTTCAAAGGAAAATGCAACAGCTGTTCTTTGTGCAGTGTAAATACAGAATATGTGCTGTAAATTCCCAAGAAAATCTTCCTAAGTTACCGGAAGTGTAGGAGCTTTCCGAAAGCAAAGATGAAGAATTTGTAAGTGTCCAGTATCTCAAAGCTGGATTCAAATTTATTCCGGGTAATTCTCTTGAGCTTCCTATTGTTGGAATGCGAAAAGCTCGAGGGATGACCTGAATTATTGCACCAGATGTACAGCTGTAGGGAATACGGAAGGAAGCAAAAGGATTCGGTAGTTATTTGCTTAAGCCTCCAAGATTCTCATTTTCCTCAGGAAAGAAAGTACGTAAAGGAATTCTAAGATTTGGAGAACAGAGAAAACTTCAATCAAAAATCATGGTCCGAGATTACACGATTGATACAATTAAAAACACGCTATTGAATTTTACCATTACTTTGGCTTTAACTTTAAATAAAAGGATGTTCATTTAACTAAACTGTATAATTATTAAATGCATGAGTTTAATGATTAATGAGTTTAATAATTAAAAAGAGATTATCCTATTTTTATATGTAAAAAACAATATTAATATTTGACATCAACTTAAAATAGTCGAAAGAGAAGTGTTTATATCAGTGACATAGATATTTTGTTTGCTGATAAAGCGAGGTGTTTTTAGTCCAGTTTAGAATAAAAGAAAGCATGTTTCTCAAGGAAATAGCAAAACATTATTTCATGTAATGTTACTTTTAAGGATTTCAAGTATTTTTAACAATAAATACTTATTGTCTTCTCGTTAAAAAGCACACGCTAAATACAAACATGTTTAGATATTTTCACGTTTAGAAAAAAATGTGCAAGACTTTATTTTAGGAAGTTAGAAAAACCCATAAAACGATAAACACCATAAACATGAAATTAAATATAATTGCAAAATATATTCGCTAACAGGTTTTGTGCTAAAATCAAAAGAGAAAGTTAAAATTATATCTGAATGCATCTAACTATCAAAATTTAATTTTTCATGATAAAGTTGAAAAAAATTACGAATCTTGGCCAAAATGCTTCATAATCACAAAATTAAATTGAATGTACTTAGTGTAATCTACTGAGCTGAAAAAAATATCGAAAGCAGATGTTAAAATTCTGATAAGTCCGCCTTTATTAAAAATTTTATATAAAAAAATAAATCACTTCGTATCAATTTGTAATTCTTTTATCTTCATTGAAAAAGAAAGAATATATTGTGCTGGTAGAAATTATTTTATCATTAGCACTAAGATACTGGCAACATAAGGAATGTTCGATACAAAAATGGATCATAAAAAGAGGTTTGAAAGTATGTATGAAAGGAACGTCTCAAAACTACTCATATATTCCTTACTTTTTGTTTCATAAGAAACAATAATATAAAAAAACCTTTTTTATATGACAAAAAGGTAGAGAACGGCTATTAAGAGATGTCATTTAGCTAATATCTTTCAACAATCATAATTAATATTAAATTAGTAAATCACGTAATAAATTTTAAAAATGGGAAAGTGATCTATACAAATTAGACAAATGAAGACGTGGAAAGGAAAGCTCTGCAAGCATGCATAGAGTGCACCCGCCCCTTTCTGCATTTTTTATTAATTCCTTTTTGTCTCAATTATCAAATCTCTGGCACATAAAAGAATCTTATCGTTGGTTGCTAAATCATCAATGATCGTTGAAGGACACGTTTTAATATTTTATTAACCAGGAAGATAATTTAAGGATGAGTTTGATTGCTGAATTCATATATATGAATATGGTGGATATTTTGAGGCTTTCTTATAGCTTTGAAAAAACTATAAGCAATATGGGTTAAATAATTATTTACCATGTCCACTAATAAAATTAAATATTGTATCTCTACGTTTTATGTATTGATAAAATCATATTTAAAATAAGTCATTTACTTCCTTACTCTGTGCTGTATATATTGTTATAGTACATGCTAGCTGCATTTCTGGTCATTATTTTGATGAAAAATTCTCGTCATGGCGTAACTATGTTCTTTCATAGTATTTGAAACAATCTATGGGAGCAATTTGCAATCTGATATTTTATCCCTCAATAAATAAAAATATATATTTCTAGAAATGAATTCATTTTTCATTTATATTATCTGGTATTATTTGATATTGATAGCTTTTTGAATTCATTTAAAGATAAGGCAATTTTTAATAGAAGGTTTTAGGCAAGGTATTAGAATCTGAGCATTCTTAAATATCAAAGATCAGAAAAGATTTAAATAGAATGAAACTCAATTTATAATGTTAAACAACTTTTTCAGAATTTACTAATCAAATTTATCAACAAAAAAACATTTACAAATGTAATTTAAAAATAAAAGGAATGTTACTTGTACTGCTCATCGAGTATCGGATATCCTCTCAAACTTTTAAAATTCCCTTTGAAAAAAAAAACATTCTTAATATGCGCAGTTGTCGGTATAGACAAGCTTTACAAGCCTCAAAAATAATCCAGGCTTTCATGTTTCTCAACATTTATTTTAAATTCTCTATACTCCAAAAGATGTAACTAAAGTAAATTTTTAAAAATGACATGAAATGAAACAGTTGTTGAAGAAACACTTGAACTCTTGGGAAAAAGTAGGGAAAATTTAAAATTTGAATAATATTTAGAAGCTACATAAAAGATTTTTAACCTAATTCACGTCATGAAATATTTTTCCCCCCAAGAAAAAAATCATTTGAAATTTTGTTTTATTATGAACAGTTTTATTTATTATTTTTTTAGAGTTTCATTAAAAAGTATTGAAAATGTAATGATGAAAATTAAAAACCCGAAATTTAAAAAAGAAGAGAATTGAGTTTAAAAAACTTTAAGAAGTTATTTCTAAATTTGAAAGATGACATCTGTTCAAATTTCACAGAACTCGTATGAAAGTTGTATTGTAAGCATGCAGTTTGCAATAAAGTGCATGTTCTAAATTTATCTTTCGGATAGCATGTTGTGGTAATTAAATGGACCTAAATGTTTAAGAAAACATTTCACAGGCTCATATTGCAACTTAAAATGTTTGAGACTTTAATACCTCAATAAAATTTGTAATTCTATTCTTCCATACAATGTGATAGCTAGTTTTAATTATTGTTGATCTCGGTTTCATTTATTTCCACAGCAGTTCCTGAAATGACATCTTTCAAGATATATGAAATTGAGCTCTTTTATTTTTAATTTTGTATCGATCAAAATCTGTAAGTGATAAAAAAAAGTCATGCACCTTCCTTCATTTTGTAGTTGTTCGTTTGAAAGCCCAAATAAATGTAAAAAATTAAAAAATGAAAGTAACACCTAAATTACATCAACTCAACTTTCACTTTTTTTGTTACTTTCATTTCAGATTAATATGCCTTTACAGGATTCTCTAACGGCTTTTTGAAAATTTAAGAATGGGATATTTTTTCCTTTTTTTTTCTAAGAATTTATCAAGAAAAAAACCCTCCGGCCTTTATTGAAATTTTCAATAAAATTTGAAGTGTAGCTTTTCAATTTAGATAACACACAAAATAAAATCCATATGAAGATTAATCTTGCATGAATTTAAGAAATTCTGATGAAACTTTTTCGCACCATGAAATTTTTAAGCATCGCATATTTTGTGGCATTCTGACCTACATATTTTTCCTTTAATAAAATGCAACAGGATTTGAGTTTTCAGTTTGAATAGAAAAGAGTTATTCATTCTGGAGCGAAAAAGCGTGTTCTTCCAGAAGTTCCTTTCATCTTTTCTTCCTGAAGAGGCGACTTTCCGGAGTGAAAGAAAATATCGCTTATATTGCATTCAAGTAAAGGGAAAAGACTTTCTTCAAGCCGCGAAAGATGAAACTTTTCACCTCCAATATGCATATAAATTTTATACGGGCCGTTTGAGTTCGAAGGAAAATCAATACGATTCTTATCGTGTTCTAGATATGTACTTAAACATTCTTTCATGGCAGTCAATTGCTTTAAACTTATGAGTATTAAAAATG
>JAPMOQ010006408.1:263480-278375 GCA_026543055.1 Argiope trifasciata | reverse complement strand
AAGCAACCAATTGCTATTAAACAACTGCAACAGCACAAAGCATTCAGAGAGGGCTTCTGGAAAGATTTTGGTCCATTACTTATTTCACTTCTACACAACTAACTTTTTCTCGTCTAGATGTTTCTATTTTCATAGTTTCCATAGAAGAATATTGAATGTTCAAGCACAAAGACATAAATCGAAATACGATAGAGGTATCATCAAGATTCTTCATTAAAACTATCTGTAAAACCTTTTTTTTTCTAACAAAGACATAACCACACAAAGAAGCAATATTACAAATTCGTAATAATATATATTCGCTTAACAATGACAGTAAAAATTAATAAAATAATTTATAATTGTGAAAAATAAAATATTTTGTATCATAACAATTTTTTTTCTACCAACTTCTAATGAAATAGTTCTGAAAGGAAATTTCAACTTATCAGATAAGTTTAAATTTCGAAATTCTTTTGAGATAGAGTAAATTAAGTAATTTCGGGAATTTTAATTGATCTTGTTTATTTAATACATATTTACTAAATTAAATAGAGTCTTGCAAAAATAATAATTTTAAGAGAGAATTCGATGTGAACCTCTTAATAACAAGACTAGTATAAAGCAATTTTTGTAAACATCTTTAAAAAAAGGTTTTTATAGATTTACTTCTAGTTAAAACAAATATTCGAATATTTTTCATAAGTATTTACATACTGTTGGATTTGACTTTTCATATGAGTATCTTCATTTAGTATCATTTTTTCTTAATAATAATTTTGTCAATTAGTAATAATATTTTTAAGTAGCTATTATAACTAAGAATAAGTATCATTACTTAAGACATCAACATGTTTGCTTAAAGTAAAGTAAAAAATTATTAAATTAAAAAATTAAATAAATTATCAGATATTAAACTGGTTAGAAACTAAGCAAAATTTTATTTTTTATTTTGTTTAATAATTTTGTATTTTGTTTTAATAAATAGCACATTAAATATATATAATATTCAATAATCTATTTTTAATGACAACTTTAATCAATGAACAATGTAAATGTCTACATTTCCTTGCAATTTATTCTCAAAATTACCTATCCAATATTGTTAAAGCAATTTTAATGCATGCCATTATATTCACTTGAACTTTATTCAAAGATCATAACATAAGCTGCAAGCAGAAGTATATATTTAGAATGAAAAGAAAATTAATTAATAATATGCTCGTCAGCACTTTAAAAATTCAACTCGTTCGGTTGAAAATGAGCAAAATAATGCAATAGCGAACTTAATGGATGGCTAGTTATACGCCATCTTGAACGCTCTTGGTGATTATTCTCCCGTTGAATACCCAACTTCCTTCAACTGGTAGTTTATTCAGCTGAACAAAAATTGAGATTGCTGTTTTATTCATAAAAAGAAGGCATCTTCTAGGACATTAAGTTTCGAGACGTTTGAAGAATTAATATGGACCTATTCTCTGAATTAAGGATGCAAGAGATTCGCTATCTGATAAGGAAGAAGAGTGTTCGAGCCGGTGTTAAGCGTTCCAGAAGATTTATACAATGAATAATGGATCGTCCTACCTTTCGAGCCCGCTTAGTGAAGGATTATGTCGGGCCGTTTCTTATTTGCATCCGAGAATTTTTCTTAATCGTTCCCCCCGGCCTCATTGCAGTAAGAGGGAGATGAAATGGAAAATTTGCTGTTTGAAAATCACGCTCAAGGAAGAAAATTACGCAAAGATGATAAAGAAGGTGGTAGAAAGTTTCTGGCGAAATGTTGTAAGCTACACTTTTTTAATTTGTAATTACATGTGGATATTTAGTTCAATGTAAAACTGTATGCAGCCTTTAAAACACACCAAATATTGCTGAATGATTCGGAAATAATAGGGGCTGAGCAGTTAGCAATTGAAACAAAACGCTTGAAACAGCCTTTCACACATGTGTATGTACAGCCATATGTACAGATGAGGTCTGCATCAAATTTATTTTACTTCTTTATAGGCTCAAATGCTGTATCAGCATATTAAGATTATTTTTACATCGATAGCTGTATGTCTGTATATGTAGTGTATAAATAACAAGACAAAAAATAACAAATTCAAGGATGTCTTTTAAACTCAATACAATAAAAACTTTCTCAAGATGAATAAAAAAATGCATAATGTCAATTTATAAAAGACCCTATTTTAAAAGTTTTGCTTACAAGCGAAACTACTGCTCAGAAAATTCTGAAATTTTTTGTGGGCCAAAATAAAGAGATACGGAATAGTTTGAGAGAATTAAAAAAAATGATTAAAAGTTTAATCACCAGATTGTGTATCATTTCATAAATTACATATTTAGCATATTTCATGTTTACATTTTTTAATAAAAAAAACCATGTTGAATATAATAACCATGAAAAATAATTTTTATGGAGGTTAAATCAATAAATATTTCAAAAAATGATTTTTAATTTTTATACAGCACCTTGATCCTGTGAATCATTTTAACAAAATATTCCTGAGCCACTAATCACTATTATTACTCATTTTATATAGGAAAGCATAGAAAGATGGGTGAATCGAATTCCAATATATATATATATAAAGAGAGATTACATTTTTTTACATAGATAATAATTGCGGGTGATGCAAATTTCAAAGATAAAAGTCGTTATTTCATAATTCCGTTATCATAATTCCCCCATTACAGGCATTTCGAAACATAGTTTCTACAAAAAATTAATTAGTAATAACTCTTTACCTATTAATAATAGGTAAATTAATTTGTTTCTCGTAATTGGATTGCGTAATTTATAATAGATCCCTTCCAGACGTAATTACACAGATTTCAACAAGTAATAAGTAAATGAAGACTTTCTAACTGAAGATAGCTTCTCATAGAGAAACTTTTAAAAAAGGGAATTAAATTTCTAAAATGAACTTACATTTTCTTTTAATTTAATGAATCTGAACCAGGAATCCTGGCAATACCAGAAAAATCCATTACTTTCAACAATACGGACCTAACAAGAAATCAAACTAAAAAGCTATCGACGTGTTTCTCGCATGAATTCGTTTTCTGGTGATAAATTCTTTGATACCACGAGCTGTGAGCGTTAATTAAAATCACTTTCTATATGGAGCGTGGAACAGGGAACAAAAATTAAAATGTGTGTTAAAAACAAGATAAGGGTGTCATATTTAATGCCGCTTAATGTTCTATCAAGCTGAAAATGTTTTCGACACTATTTTTTTCTAAATTTAGGTCGGATTATTTATTTTTGTGAATTCTTGAAAACTTTTCTCAGAAATCTTACCAAGTTATTCAAATTGTTTAATTTCTGTGGAAAAGCATAGAATTTCAATAAACGGGAAAAAAACATTGTTACATTTCTTTCAAAAATTTAACTTGATAATGTTAATATTACCAGAAATTTACGAAAAGTCGACACTCTACAGAATATTTAGACATTTTGCAGATCGCCAGGAATATTTAAGAAAGTATGAAATATGATAATTATTATATAATTACCCTAGACATTATACATAATACTTAAGAATTTTAAGAATAAGAGACGCCATTAAGGAAAAGTATAAAAATGTGATTACCGTTTCCATTATTAAGTCATCATAACAATTTAGTAATTAATAAAAACGGTGTAATTTTTTCAGTAGCTATTAATATTCGTACTTCATTTATCAACTTTAATAAATAGTTTCTGTTAAGGATAAATTTTTCTTAACATAGAATGATTCATCGTGAGTGCAATTGCGTATCTTAACATGTCTAAACAATGCAAATGATAAACTCTGAAATAATTAGAGAGTTAAAAATCATACTATATCTCAACTGATATCCAAAACGAATCGTAGACGTATTTATCAGTTTCTCATTTGAAATTCTATTCCGCAGCTTTACCTCTTCCCATGGATCGCGGAAGAAAATTCAAAAAAGGATTCGTCATCTCGGAGAAAACTGGGCTTTGTTTATATTTTATGGATACTATTCCCAAGAGTAGCAGTCTACATCCATATATTTATTTTCTGTTATTTTTATGTTTGTACATAGCATTAATTTGTATTTGTATTTATATGTGTTTGTATTGCTATTCTCTTCTTTAATAAAAAATTTAAATAATTATTAATATTTTATTTCAGAAACTTGTAATCCTAAACAAACTATAAGTCTACTTTTGTAAATTAGCACAAGTTTTCAGTTTCTGCTTGATAGTTAACTTAAAAAGCCAAAATCATTTCCCATCTGAGCTTCAAAAAGCTCATTTCTTTCGACATCCTTTTATCCAATTAATAAATTCTTAAACAAATTTAATTCAATAAATGTCAAACAAGAATCTATAGAACACGAGCGTCTTTCTATATCTCTACCATTTCATGCTCATTACACTGTTTAATTAACCAGAGGCTTATAGTTGTAGGGATATGAAGTGGTTTTCTGTATGTTTTCTGTAAAACAACGATATTTCATTTTTTCCATAGATTATTTATCAGTCAACCTGCTCATTCTTTGCATATTACTAATTTTGATTTGTTTTGAATGGCACCAGATATTAGTTATATATTAAAAAAATAGATAAAAAATTTAATAGAAATTAATAGCAGTGAATTATAACCTAATGACTAAAATGCAAAAAATAAATTAAATTAAAAAAATTCCAATTTTAATATATGAATAAAAACATGTTTCTGCAATTTGATTTTAAGAAAAGTATTTTAATTTGCTATTTTGGAAACGATAGAATTCCGAATAAATGAATTCGGAAAAATTAAACCCAGTTTAACGATTCCATTGAATTTCCCACAACACAGACATAAAATTATGGGGAATCTTGTTTCTTTTACATAAACTTCATTTCTTGTTTATCTATTGTAAAGTACAACTACATCAGTGGGAGGGTTTTATGCTTAAAATATCAAAACAGAATCTCAAAGTCTGAACCATCCATCATCTGGTTTTGATAGCTTTGGTTTAATGTCAAGTTTGCCTCTGAACCTCAAGGAACTTTATTAGGCTGGGTGAATTCTGCCTAGACATGTTTCAAAGAACTTATTGAATGAATAATAGAGTGTACAGTGCCTTATACTCAAATTCAATAATTTTGCATTTAAAATAATTGTTCTGGAATTTAAAATTTTTAAAAATAAATATTTTGAATGAAATAGAAAACTTATTCATTTAATAATAATTTTAACTAAAAATATTCACTTTTCAGATATGAAAAATCAATGCTTTCAGAACATGTATTATAAATAAAAATTTCTCCTAAATATCATTCGTTTTCGAAGTAATTTTAGGAAATTTAAAATGATTTGCCAAAACAGGAGTGAAATATTGAAATGGAAATCTAATTCTTCTGGAATTTTAAGTGAAAAAATTAAAAATATATCCATTTAACGCAAGTACAAATTGTTGCCTTGTAATCGCTTGGTGAGAGAAAAATACAATAATATTAGAGCGAAGGCTAAATTAAGTTTTTAATACAAAATTGTAATCTGATGTACAAACTGAAATAGATTGAAAATGTTTTAACTATTTTAGCTTATATAGACATATTGCGCATAATAATGCTTTCGATTATTTTAATGATCATCAATTTTTCAAACAATGAATATCAATTTCAATTAATACCACTACAATTTTTTAATTATCATAAATTCTATAAATCTATTTCTTTACGAAAATAAGATTTTTATAGATCCATATAGACAAACTCTAGAGCATTAACTAAAAAATTTGCTCGATGTTCCTACTCCGTTTGAAAAATCAAATTTATTAACAATATTCTCCTATTGCTTAAATATTTTTATCAAAAGATGTTGAGCAGTGCAGAAGTAAAACTTCTGGAGATATAAAACTCAAATTCCATCAGTAAAAAACTTCCCAATCAATTGTATTGAAAAGAAAATGGAATAAAATCATTTGTATCATTTCATCTTTGACAGAAAATATGAAACCATTCCGTTCGCCGCTTTAAAATATGAAAAGCATGAGAGCAAAATATACATTCTCCAGTACTGATACGTCAAAAAGAAATCTGCCAGCAGTAGAAAGTAAACGTTGAGTTAGATCTCAAAAACTTTTTGTTGTTCATAAGAAGAAAAACTTCTTTTGAAGGAAATGAAATATTTAAACATATTTTCTGTCGAACTCTTCAACATATTTTATGATGCAATCATATAATGAGCTTCTTAAAAAAATATGAATAGTTTGAAACAGAAGTAACTTACATAGAGAAAATATAGGAAATGAAAAACGCATTATAATCTTAATAACTGGAGAAATTTACATTTTTAAATAAGATTTTAAAAATAATCATTTTATTCAGAATTCAGCTCCAAATTCTCTCAATCATTAAAGAAATTATAATAATAATTCTTTTCTTATTTAATCAATCAATTCAAAAGCACCAAATTTGTGATTGAAATGATATTCATAAATTGTTTAAAAATGGAAAACATTTGTTTAAAATTTATGATTTCTGCCTTAACGCATTACCCTCTTATACGTGTCCGATTATATCTATTTAAATGACAGTGTATCTGCTCTCTCTTATTTGTAATAGAGAAGGAAATCATCTTGTTTGATGTGAGATATAATTTAATTAGAATGTGTTAATAAAATTCTGGTGGTCTAATGCCACTTGGTTATACCAAGCTCGAATAAGCGTAGCTCTTTCGAATTAAGGCAGAAGTGTGCACATTTCGTTGTTAACGAGCACTAAAAAGGGGAAAGTACGACTTTGCTCGAACACACATAACACAATCCTTTTTTTCGCACTCATTCATCCACCTACAAGTTAGAATTTAGATCCAAACCAGAGACTGATTCATCCCTGATTCATTAACCCCAGAGGTATAATTTGTTATGGGAACTTTGAAGACTTTGCATTCACAACATATTTAACATGCCCCAACTGCCACTAGCCAAAAAGGCGGTCTTCAGCCGAGACGAGGACAGAGCTACCTACCTTTCGGTTACGAGACTGACGCTCTACCAGCCAGGCTACCGCTGCCGTATCATATTCTAGTCAAATAGCAGTTAATGTGTTTAATCTATAAATATCTAATCCAATTTCTATCATTTCAACAAAATGGCAAAGTCTGAAACATTTTCCAACTAATTAATCTTTATGAATTTCAGTTTACATTCAAAATTAGTTGTTTTAAAATTTGATATAACGGAAATTCAAATAAGCAATAATATTATTCACTTAAGAAAGCTAATATTCAGAATATGCATGGTTAAATTTTGATGTTAAACTAATACTTCTAGACTTAAAAAACAATTTGGGATACTGAATAGTGAAATAAATAAAAGATATAAAAATATAAATACATTATTACAGAAATTATTCTATTGTTACAAACATGTAATTTTGCTTCTCGCACAAATAATCTTATCATAAGAAAGATTTACTGTGATCATTATTGGATACTGATCAGTTGTCGCTTCAGAAATCCTAGAGTTTAGCTGCAAACTTTCTGAACATTTGGCGACTTGGCGACAAGTTAGATAATACTCGAAACTTCGAGAATTTTGTCGTTCCACCAGTTAGGAACCAAGATCATCTGATCAATGAAGAAGCTTCTAGCCCATCCTCCCGGGAAGTATAAAAGGCCGGCACTCCAAATCTGGAGTAATTATTAATTGGACATGTTAAAATATTGTCGGAGTCGCCGGCAAGTAACGAGAGGAGTCCTGATCCTGTGTCATATCCTGTCGTATGTGATAGAGAGTCTGCAATTAGAGAGAGAAGATAAAGAGGAGTATTTCAGCTATCTGAAGAAACCTAAAGCGAAGCTCTGAGGATCCTCTCTCCTGCTCAATCCTGTCTGACCACTCTCTATGTCGAGGACATTGTAATTATTACTGTCGCTGTTGTGCGCTAATGTGTGTTCGTCTCGGCTGTAAATATTTGTCATCTTCGTTCTGTCCTGTCTTCGTGCAAATAATCGTCATTGTTTTCTACTGATGCCTGCTGATTGTGTTTTCCACACCGCACACCCATTACACGAACGAACCCGATAGAAGTGAAATCCGTAACAATATAAATACTAAAACGAAGTAATAAGGATTAAAGTTTCAGCGAAAGAAATTATGCATCATTATCAATACAATGTAAACAGAGTTCCAGCTAAATATTATCTATAAGTCTGTAACCTTGACACTTTTTTATTACGCGCTATTTATTTAAGTTTGTTTTGCCAAATAACTAGATTCTCTAATACCAGGAAGTTATTAAATAAGAGAAAATAGATCTACATCACTTTGAATGTGTTTAGATTTCATAATCGTAATCTTAAATCTTTAACATTGTAAAAGGACCTCATCATTTGGCATATACAATTTATATTCAACATATTAACCATATTGTCACGTAGATAGAACTCAAGAACACGCAGGAAGGGGTAAAGTTAAATCAATTTATTAACTCAACTCTGAACTCAGAACATTGTGGTTTAGAGATCATCGGCTTTTATATTAGCAGGGTCTCAATTGTTTTTTCATCAATGCGGCAATATTATTAACATTATTTATTTAATTATAATCAATCATAAAGGAGAAAGTGCGAAATACTTCTGATTTCTTAAAAACGTCTTTATATTTCAGAGAGCGTTTTTCTTATGAATATTTTTAAGTGTCATTTCAGCTGAAGACAAAATAAAATGGGTTAGCAGTTGCGTTACTCTTATCTTCTATTTTGGATACTAGATGACGATGCCTGATTAAGCCATCCCATAATGCATTGCGAGTGTAATTAGAAAGAGATGTGATACTGCATTGTTAAGCTGCGCGCGTGAATGTCTTTGCTTGCCTTTGTGTTTGTTCAGTGTGTGAATGTAATTATCAGAGAAATAATTTTGAAAAAATAAGGCCTGCTGCTTCCTCCACAGATCATAATAATATACATTCCACCACAATGGTATATTTTATAGAAGTCAGCAAAAAGTTATACAGGAAAATAAACTGCGCAGCACTTAAAATTGCATTATCATTTGTTTTAGATTTTTGGCATTCTTATGATGTAATCAGCCATTCTTTATTCTAAGTAATGAGTTTTTTATGCAAGTCATTTCTTATTTTCTGCATATTCTATCCCTTATCAAATATATCCACAATATTCAAGTATATTTTTGAGAACAATTGTTTAAAAAAAAGTTCGTTATCATCTATTTTTACTGACAAATGAGTATTTATGTGTGAATTTTATGTCTCTCTATACAGATTAGATTATTTGACCAAATTTGCGACTACATACTTTTAAGGCTCAAATGTGTACTTGCAAAAATTTTCTTTTAATTTTATAAAGAATTTAAGGTAAAAATTAAGTTTAATAATTGAAGTAAATTTTTTGTGATCCTCTACAATAATTTCTCAAAGCAAATAATTTCTCATTTTTCAACGCCATTTGTAATATATCGTCTTTTTTTAATGACATCATTTTTTTAGTTATGAAAATTTAATTGCTTTTTAAAAACAATTTGAACTCATTTTTCAGCAGTAAATATAAGAATTCTGCAAGAATATTCATCTATCATGAAAGATAACTCAGCATTAGAATTTTAGAAGAACATCGATGTTATGGATAAAAGTTCACTTTTAAATTTGAAGATTTTCATTCATTATTTTGTTTTACAACAAGAAGTACTGACTGTAATGCAAATAATCAAAAATAATTTTAAGAACAGCATATATTTGATCGATTCGGATAAACACTATTAATCTAAAGAAAAATGTAATCATTTAATGATTTTTATATTTTCTCTCATTTTCATAAGATAATTATTTAATACCAGAAAACTTTAATCATATATTTATACTTTAGTAGACTAATTAAATTTCCAAAACTGTCTTATAATCTCAAATTTAAATTGTCCGTTATTCTAAAACTTTCAAGAGATGCTTTCTTTAAATTATTTTTACTAAACCTATTTACCTCTGTAAATTTCTATAGTATTCCTATACTGCAAGAGTTTTTGCAATAACTTATATTCATATTACTTAATAAGTCTATAATATTTCAGAAATATAAAAATATAATTAAATACTATGCTTCTCAAAAAAATTATCATATTTAAGGAGCTTTTGCATTGCTAAGGATCACCAGGCTCGTTTTGTAGAGAGTATAAAGTGTGAGAACACAATCAGTAGGCCTCAGTAGAAAACATCGAAGATGTTTATTTTACACGAAGGCAGGACAAAATAAAGACTACAAATATTTGCAATTAATCCGAGCACATAACAACTGTAGCTCACAAGTAGTAATCGAACTCAACACATAAAGTGCAATACAGAATTCAGTAGGAGAGACGATCCTTGGAACTCTCGCTCTACGGTCTCTCCTGACTGCTGAAACACTCCACTGTCTCTTCTCGCTTTAACTGCCCACTCATTACTAGTCACAACTAGCCACTATACACGTCATAAAGCTGCCTGCATAGTAGACAACAGGACTTTATGCTCTCAACTCAGTTTAGCAACAGTCCCACACAACGCAGGCACTTCGCTCTCCTCTTGAAGACTCGTTATTCGTCGGTGACTTGGACTACAATTAACCACGACTCTTTGCAGCTGCAGATTGTGGGCCTTTATAGCTCTCAGGAGGCGGCACTAGAAACTTCTAGACCAATCAGGCATATCTCGGTTCCTAATGGACGGTAGACAAAATACTCGAAGTTTCAACCAATATCCATTTTGCAGCCAAATTCGTCTCCAATCTCTTGAATCACTGGCTTGGCATCCGATCAGCATCCAATATCCAATACAGATGACAGTAGATTAGTTTTTTTCGAAACTAGAGCCAACCATGCTGAGAAGCAGGATCACATTTTTGTAACAGTATTGCAGTGTTATTAAACGAGACAAAGTTTTCTTTTTTAATATGAATCAATCCTTTTTTTTATTTAACAGATGTGTACAATGTTTGCCTTTCATGTAGGACTAATATTTCTAACTTCAAAAAGTTTCCAACAATGAATCTTAACACACTGATATGTTTTCTTTGTTGACCTCCATACTGTACATTTGAAGTTTTTGAAATTGAAAAGATTCCTTTGATCTTCTGAATCTGAGGCTTAAAAGAAGAGAGCAAAAAAATTCAGTTTCTTGAGAGTAAAGTTTAGAACCTAATTCTTAGTGGTCGTCTTTTTCTTTTAATCTATTCCTGAAAAGAAAAAAATTTCTTCTGTTAGATTTCTTTTTAGAAGAAGTAATCAGAAATAAGGAAGACTGAGTCACAGATGGTAAGTAGAAGAATAAAAAGCTCATTGTACATTTATAAACAATGCCGGGATTAAAAGATCAATAAACACAGAGGGAAACTCTCCTCGATTGCAGTTTAGATAAAAAGAATTTCTGGATACTAAGCCCTACAGTTAGCAAAAACTAACCAAAAAAAAAGAAAATCTTTCAAAAATGTATATTGAAATAATTACTCATCTTCAATACAATCACAAAGCAAAAATTCACTTTAAAAAAAGTGTATTTAAACCAAATGTGAATAGGAATTACCTTTTTTTGTTGTTAATACGATTCACCTTCATATATTTCCATAAACAATGACTTTATTTCATTATAATTTAACTTTCTAAAAATGTACGTATATTCTAAAATATGAAATAAAATGGAATTATTTAATAAAGCATTTCAAATTTTGATAATTGGAGAATTATAATTAGTAGAATCTCTAAGAAGTCAACATTGAAATCATAAAATATTACAGGGCATCTGTGAACTTGAAATTACAAATAAAATATTCCAAAACAGCAATCTTCTGCAGAAGAATTTATATAAGTGCACTATAACTTAGAATGATTTTTTATTATTTTTTCAAGTGCTTAATCTCTTATTTATATTGTATTGCTTTATAATATCCAGGGAGTTTTACTATTATGATTTATTATTCAGTTTTATAATCCTAAAGAAGGAAAGAAGAAATCTTTTCATAAATACGCCTTTGGTTTGTGAAGCTTGCATGAAATAAAAATTTGATTAAATGAATTTGTTTATTGATAATTAAGTTCTAAAAGTGTCAAAATACTGTGCTGCTCTAAAATATCAGCGTACATATAAAAATATCAATGTACATCAGGAAGTAAATGAAAAATTGATTTCTTTAAACATATATGTAATACATCAGATTAAATATAATTGTAGAATTGTATAGAAAGAATTGATGAATTTGCAGAAATAAATGATTTAAATGCTTGTCACTTCAATCAATTACCCGTTTTACATGAAACATTTTTTTTTCATTTTTTATAATATAAACATGTATCAAAAAAGAAGAAAATAAAAATTCCTTCAATCCCAAAATATTAACTCAGTTAAATTTACCTTAGAATGTATTTTTTTAACTCTATTGAATTCAAATTTACTAATTATTACAAAAGTTTATAATAGATTAATTATTTGATAGCCTTATTAATAACATAACTAGATAATAATAATTAACTAAATAATATTATTATATAAACATCATAACAAATTATCCATGCATATCCACCCATCACCCATTTGTATTTTGTGTACCATTCATAAAAAGAATCGCTTGTTTTTGGAACAGATTGAAGAACTTTTAAATAATATATAAAATGTAACCACATCCACAAACTGACTACTCGAACCAGCTGGTAGTCACAAGGAAAAATCTCAATGATCGAGAAACAGCAATAGTGACAAATTTTGAATGTATTTGTTTCCAAAAATTACAAACTTTAATGTGGGATTAAAAGCTTCACAAAAAATAGCGCAAGACTTAAATAAGCTATTCGTATCGATTAAAACGAAAAGAAAAAAAAGGAATTGTCTTCAAAGCGTGGATAACGTAAACAAAAAATTAAAAGCTATTTCTTATATTATATACAATAATCCCGTTGTCTATGATTTCAATCTTGGATTTGGCTTAAAATTACATTCTATGTAATACTTCAGATCCTTTCCTCCCATTAAGAAAGTACAATGCATTCTAAACTCTCAGTTAAGTTTAGGTTTTTCCTTTTTTTCTTTTGGAACTACATACTTTCATAATTCAGTTGGCTATCATTTATTCAAACATTTATACAATTTAATTATGAAATCTTAATGTTTTTTTTTCTTTTAGAGAAGTCCCTCGTAACTCATAAAACGCCTTTTTGAAAAATAAAGTATGCTATTTTTCTTAATAAAAATTCAAAGTGATCCAGATAAAATGGGCAGCTATAAATAAGTGGAAAATTTATTGACAGTGTTTTAAAAAATATGGAAATCTTTCACCTGTATAATTTTAAGATGACAGAATAAGATTAGGATTCCTTAAGGGAGGTTTTTTGTAATGAAATGTGCATCGAAGTTTTTATTTAATTTGTATATACCCGCTGTATAAATAACGAGGAAATACATTTCTTATGGAAAGAAAAATTATTCGTGATACATAACTGTCATATTACACATCAACTGATACATATTCTTTCATTTTCTGATTTTAAATTCCTGTTATTGGAACAAATGTTAATAAAGTCTCATTTCAATAACTTTCCACCTGTTTTCTTCCTTAAATGCGTTAATTTTTTTATTGGAATCAAACTTGGCAGGAACAATGTGATATTAAAATAGAACTGTCCGAGTCATCGAATTTCTAATTTCATCTGGCATAAAACTTAGCTTAGATGCTTAGATATAACTTTTATTCCTTTCCTTTCATTGCTGCTCATTTTGCTTGCATTTTGCGAACATATTTTGGAGAATGACAACGGAACTGAGCTGTGCTATTACGATATTTCCACACAAAAAGTAATAATAATGAAAAAAATATATAAAATTTAAAAAAATTGCCAAAATTTAGTAAAATGTTTCAATTTAAATTGGTACACTTAGATAAGAATACATGCATAACAATGTTTTCTATTTTTAAATTGAAATAAAAATCATTACAGTTCTGTAATACGTTTGGATGTTATCACAAATGATATAAAAATCATGTTTCACTTAAATTAATGGAATTTTTGATTAAAAAAAAGTCCTAAGATGATGTAAAGAATTTTACCCAGTAATTGCCAAAATGGTTAATAGATGGCAGCTTTGTATTGATTTAGACAAAACAAAATATGATGGCATCACAAAATTTGCAGTCGAGTTGTTCTTCGCAGGGAGTTAGTGTGATCTTATGTTATGCAGTGTTGAAAGTGAAAGTCATTGATGTCTGGTAATAGCGTGATATCTATTCGATTAACATGATGGTCCTGGGTGCTGACTTGAAAAAGTTGTAATGTATAAATTTTCTTATTGTTACATGTTTGTGAATGTTTTTAAATTGTATGCTTTCCCCGATTGTGATGTTATAAACAAATTTAAAAAGATGAATTTGTCCTCATCACTCGGCTTTATTGCTAAGACATCACGATGTACTCGATTTACTCTAGTACATATCTGAGTCAAATTGATAACACTAAATCCAACAATATGCCATGTAAATCTTTTCTATACAATTCAATACACACAAACTTTCTTTTTTATAACTCGTAAGATTTAAATAAGGAAAGAAAATTATAAATATGTATTTTTTTTACTTAGAATTATCTAACTTCCCAGATCTTTTCTTTACTAGAAAGTCGATTAAAGGAACTTTTATACTTTTCAACTTGCTTTCAAATCGTATTCACTCAGTGAATTTTTTAAACCTTAAATATAAGAACTTATGTATTTTAAGATAAAAATTATTAATAAAATTCCTTCAATAAAGTAATGTATTAAGAAGAAGTAAATAAGAAGTTATGTAAGAAAACTGGTGAACATCAAAGTTGTGAACCTTTATCTAATTAATATTTTAAAAGATTTATATTTAAAAAAAATTGTAATTTGTAAAAATAAAAGTTGGTTAAATATAAATTCAAAAATATATGTATTCTGAAATGGAAAATTAATTTCTTT
>JAPMOQ010006408.1:220971-263080 GCA_026543055.1 Argiope trifasciata | reverse complement strand
TAAGTCAAATGTTGCATAAGCTTTTTATAAGAATCATGAAATTTTTTATCACTAGAAAAAGTCTCAGAAAATATATAATCTTCAGCTTATTTGCTGGCAATACCAACGAATATTTACAATTCATGAGACCAGCAATAAGTTAATAACATTTTATTCGCTTGCATTAGTAAAAGGTCTTTTAAATATTCCGTAATAATTCGCAAAAAAAAATTAATGTATATTCTTGAAAATAATTTAAATATATATTTTTGAAAATATTTTAAATATATATTCTTGAAAATAATTTGAAGTAGTCTTTAGTTCAGACTCGTTTAGAATTTTTTTATCAATTTTGTTTCATTTTTGGTAATTAGTACATTCTTTTTCACAGACTATTTTAAGAACACTGACTCCATAAGTAAAAATTATTTCGGTTCGTTTGCAGGGAATGATTATGTGACTTGTCAGGAAATTAAGCAAACTAGCACTGAAATAAAGATAAATAAATTTAATAAAAGCAATTTTACAAAAACATCTGGGTCGCTAATAACACAATGTAAAGATTAAAAAAAGATTTTTTCATTCTTTTTATGTTTTTTATATTCAATATGTATATGTATTTATTATTGTTTATATTATGGAATTACAAAATAAATTTTTAATCAAATTCGATACCAATTGCTCTACTAGCTTGATATCAAAACAATTTAAATTAATCATTGAACTAAAAATTAAGTACTGAAAATGAAAGAGTACACTCATCTAAAATACGCAAAATATTAAGTTTCATAACTGCAGCAAATAAAAGTGGAATAAAATATCGATTATAAAATTTTTAAGTGCAAAAAAAGAAGTTCTGTTTACTAAAAGATATGAAGATAGGAATTAATCTTCATCAAATTTTTATAATTCATTTTATAAATTTTATCAAATACTAATAAGAATAGAATATTGATTTTTGAATTAACTTTTTCAAAAGCACGTTTTTGTGAGTATTTATGCCTAAAATATAAATTGTATATAATGACATTTTCATATAACTTATTAAATTCAGCTTTCTAACATGGTTTTCTTGAATTAACACAAACGTACAGGCATAAATGGACAGGAAAAGCATCGTACTGCTCCATTTTATCTTTGGTCCATTAGCCTTTGATCTAAGAGGTCCAAAAAGGCCAGACAGACAAAAATATATCATTCTAAAAATGCATTTTCCTGAATCATGGTGGTCAGAAATGCAGAAATTCCTCAGAATTTTTAAATCGAATTCAATACAATTGTAGTATTTCTTTTTATCTTTTACAGTATGCGAAATAATAGAAAGGTATGTGATCTGGGCCAGTTCGGGCAAGGTTGTTCTTTTGTGTTATTTGTGAGCTGTGCGAATATGCCTCCCTGTTAAAACAGTTTGTGCAAGCAAAAGTGAAGCATGAAGTTGCAAAATCGTACTCTCAAATTCGCCTTAGTTGATGCATCTGAAAAAACAAGAGACGCTCGTTTCGGTTTAAATCAATGACAGATAATTGTCGGTAAGCTGGTAAAGAGGCGTAAGTAACAATAAAGAAGTATGTGGTACTTTCTTTCAGTGTTAGTGTAATTAGATAAATATTATAATTAAAAAAGATATTTTAATTTCAGTGATTATAAACAGCAATTTGTGTACTACAAGCTATTGAAAACATTGAGCATTTTATGGGGCGTAAGTTGCAGCATTTGGCTCTGTTGTAGGTTAACAATATAGCCAAAAGGTTTGATGTACATTTAAGAAAAATACCTATTCATACGTACCCTTTTACTAAAACTAGGCGAAATCTATCATTTTCGAATAAACAACATTTGTCAGTGAATTTTACTGATTCCGATATATTTAGTTATCTTATTCATCTACTGAGACAGATATCTTACTAAAAACAAGCTACAAAATGTATTTATTATTATTTATTTATTTGAATTTAGAAAACTGAAAAGTAATTCGATTGTTTCAATACTATCACCATATATTTTTTGTCCATGAGAAACTAAAAATGAATATTCCTTGAAATTATACACAAACTCCTTTATCTATAAAAAGCATGAATATTGTTACAGATCAATGGATTCGTTCTGTTAAGTGGTGGATGTATGGAGCAAAAACACAATGAACAGTTTTTTAGTGGGAAACTATGAACGCTTATTTACAAGAAGACAGGACTGCACAAAGACGACAAATATGCACAGCGAGATGAACACACAGCAGTACACAACAACAATAGAATCCCACAAGTATTTATAATGTACACACCACACAAAGTGGCCAAACAGGATTCAGCAGGAGAAGTTATCCTTGGAGCTTTGGTCTACAGTTTCTCCGAAAGGCTGAAATACTCCTCTGTCTCTTTTTACTTTAGCTGCCAACTCATTACTACATACAACTGGCTACTACACATAGCTATTCAGCACTCCACTGTTGCTTCTCCATCATCTCGAAAACATGTTACGTGCCGCAACTCCGACTATAATTTACCATGACTTTATTCAAAACTACTAACTTACCGCAACTACTCGCCGACACAAAGGGAATTAAAATTTCACGAAAATACATGTTAAATTCATATTTCTATACATAGCACAGAAGAACACAAGCTGGCTGCAGAACAGCAAGTTTTTCGCATATGATTTCTGAGAAATTCCTTCATGTTTCTAAAGTGAAATTTTTAAAATATTCTAAGAATTCTTCTCAAAATAAAAATATATAGGATATGATGTTGAAAAAGGATATATTTTCAAATATGCCAAATCTTTCTTTTTTTTTCTTTAGAAATTCTAAATTAAAAAGACGTTGAATCCATTTTTTTTTATTTTCTCATATTTTTCCAATGAAACACAGAATCAATAGTATTTTTCTTAAAAGTATTTTAAAACATCGTCGGCTTTGAAAAGTAGGTGTTTTCTCAGGGAAAAGGAATAATAGCTGTTTACATTTTTGCAAAGTATCCCTTTACACTGGAAATCGGTGTTTCAAGAATTCAAAGAAATGTTGTGGAAATAGACTCATAGAAAATTCTCTTTTATTCTTTTTAACTCATGTTTTATCCTCTCTACACATCAGTGATGATCTTTCCCTTTTAAAAAGTATATGTATCTGATTTCCCAAAAATTCCAGGATTAATATCAATTTTGCAAAATTAATGAAAAATTGAAATGGTTTAAAATAAACTTGCTCAAAAGGAATGCAAATTTCTAATCGGAATTTTCTTTCCTCTTTCAATGGAGTTCAAAGTCAAATCTTTTTGTGAACCATCCTTTGTAGGACTGACAAAGAATCAGAAAAATCTGCGCATTTCAGATCAACCTCAATCATTTCACAATATTTAGTAGCTGCAATTAAAGCTTGTAATTTTATCTGAAAATTTGTGGCGTGATTCGATCATTTTATTCGAGCATTTTTTTTTGTACATTTCGCATAGTAATAAATTAATACTACAGTTCTTACTTTATTATCATTTTTTGTAACATCTGCCAAAATTTGTATTTCATCTTTTTTTGAAATTTTGATTTCATAGGCATGAATAAATTATTCTGGGGATAATTTTTTGAACCAGTCAAAAGTCTTCTTATAATATATAATGCAGAAGAATTTGTTTCCTATTCTTATCTCATGACTAGTAGTTCTTATTTTAAATTTAGTGAACATTTCCACTTCACTGAGATCCATTAATAACATTTATGTTATGATTTGAAGGGCTTAGGCAGAAATAATTCCATATGTTTCGGATATAATGAGAAGAAAGCCCAGTTTAATTTCATATAAAGATCCTCTGATTTTCTTGAGATTTAGCCTGTACCTCTATGTTCAGTGCCCGAAAAGAGCAAATGGCTTAATGAACGCAGTTAGATTTTTCTCAAATGGCCTTTTCTTTTCACTAAATTTTACCCTCAACTCTTAATAATTTGTATGTAAATGAATAATTGTTTTTCTTCGTCTTAATAAATTGAGACGCAAATGTTACTTTATTGCCCCATCTAACTCGCAAGTGCTTTAATTCCTTAGACACATTTATACTTTTATTGCCCATTTTTATTTCAGGCACATCAGTTAATTTTAAACATTCCCCGAATGCAATAGAAAATCTAGTTGTTTTCCTATCATTAAACGCAAGCTTATGTATTTATCCGTCATTTTATTAGCATATGAATTACTTGATTTCTTTTAATTTCGAGTTCATCTTTTGATCTTCCTGAGATTATCAGTAAAGCATCATTGGCATACGCCTGTATAAAGCAATTGTCTGGAAGATAGATCTTTAATGTGGAATTCATATCCAAGTATCAGAATAATAGCTCTCAGCGTGAGTCCTGTGATAGTACTATATCTGTTCTAAATATCAAATTACCCTTTTCATCTTGGTAAATGCATTTCTTTCACAAATAATCTTTAATCACTTAAAACTGTTTCTCCAGCAATTCATTTTCATTAAAATATTTAAGATGCTTTTCCTCCACATTGATACAAATATCTCAGCTCCATCTAAAGAATTACTTGTTGTTTTTAATTTTACATTCATCGCATTCTTTATATTGCACCACATTGCATTTTTGATGTTTCACTAGAGTGATTATGTCTAAACCCATGTTAATCATGGTATAGTCTGTTTTGTGCTGTTGATAGGCATTGTACTCTTTGAGTTATCAATTTATCGAGATTTTACTTTCTGTTTCTAGTAAACAAATTTTTCTATAGAATTTTCTAAGGCTCGTTCCTTGTCCTCTAATTCTCTATTAGCTATAGGAATTAAACTCTATTTTGTTACCTTCCATTTATTAATGAATACGCCTAATTCTAAGATCGTATAAAGGTAGAAAGCGTGAGGAAATTAATAGAAATTCGGATTCTTCATATTAATTATCGCAAGAATCTCTATCGAGATACTATCGAATACAGGTGTTTTCCTTTTATCCATTTCATGAATCATTACACTTGTTTTATTGATTGCGATTTTGGGGGGACTGCCCCTCTTTGAAGAGGTTTCTCATAATAGTTTTAATTGCTCCTTTTGTATTTTTGGTTTTTGTTCTATCCTGTTTTCTGAAAACATGCAGTACCGTTTTCCTTTTCATTTTATCTTTCGACAATTTATATGAAAGCTCATAATGATTCACTCTCGTTGTTTTGCTGTTTATCTTTTCAAATCACTTTCCAATTTTCTTATTTAACATTTCTTTACATCTATCTTCTCTATGTAGCAAATAATTCTATAAATTTTACTGCATGGCTCTTGTCAATTTAAATTGTTTCATTAAATAAATGTCTTACTAAAAGACATTGAAGTAGTGTGACTTTTTACTATTTTATTTTCTGTTTATTCCTTGGATGAATTACCAAAACTATTTCATCCACAATTCTAAATCCTTCTTCCCTTTCAATATCCTTTTCAATGTTTCTTCTATATTTGCGTATTTTTTTCTATCAATTGCGAAATAATTTGTTAAATTCTCCTCTTGCTTAGCTTAAATATATCTGCTGAAACTATATTTTCCCTAAGATATAAATTTGTCGATTTAAAAATCTGTGGTCCTTCGGCGTGTTTTAGATTACTTTCCAGCCCATTGCTCAACAATCCAGGTCTTTAGCTGATAGAGTGACATCACTCCAACTTTTTGTTCGTGAAGATTGAAGCTTTCGAAATGTGTTCGGATTATTCCAAATATTTGATTATTTAAAAAAAAAATGTCTGATTATGTAAATGAAGTGCCTAATCTTGTGTCTACGGTTGGATAGTTCCCATTCCCACAGAGGACTATGATGGCTGGATTATCCCACTAGGAGAAAGGATGATATATCAGTTGTTAAAACATATTCTTAACCACACACAAGATTTATTCCTTATTGTGAGATGATGGGAAACACGCTGATATTATTGTAATTTTACTATTTTCCCTCGATAAATTGACTGTTAGTATGTTTTCACATTTAAATCTTGTCAAAACGAGAATATTTTAGCTTCTTACTAATATTATTGCATTCCATTAGAACTTTGAACACAATCCTAGATTATGTTGAGCAAATCGCCAAAAACATTTTACAGCTATTCGTCGTAATTTGTCTGTTTAATTTATTCATCTTTCTTCATTGGGTAACGTTCCGATGTCCCAGTGTTTCTTTCGTATTATAGTCTCTGTTCTTTTGGGATATACCTTGCAGATATGCATTCTATGTTTTTCTTTCAGAAATTTTTATAATCATTAATTTCAAACACCTGTATTAGCTTCCTTCTTTTGGTATCCATCTTGATCGGACATATCCAAATCTCAAATAGTTATAATATCTAAAGAGCTCCACTACGTCTTTAAATCTATGCAATTGGAAGCCATATTTCATTCATTGGATCACTTGCGGTCCAAACTTATAATCAGGTGAGCCGAATTGTCTCTTCCTTTTTTCCTATATAGAGTCCTCATGTCCTCTTTTATGTCATTACTTTGTTTGATTTGATTGAGGAAATCGAATTTCTCCTACACTCTGGGTCTCTCACTTATTTCCATATGGTATATAATTATTTGCGGCTTTCTAACTTACATACATTTTGTAGATTCGGAAGTAAATTAACTATAAATTTTGAACTCATGGTCATTTCCAGTTTTTCTTCCTGAATCAGGACACATTTCTCATTGCCAGATTCACACACAATTTTGATTTCCATCTTAGTGCAAAAAATAAGATTCGTTTTTCTGAAAAATGTTTAATTTTTCAAACACAAAGTTCCTCTTACTAAAATTAATTTATTTCCTTAAAAATTGGTTTTTATAATGGATAATAATTATACTAAGAAAGCTAAAAAGATTTGTTTCTGGTTTTTATGCTAAACAAAATTAACTATTTTAGCCGAAGCAAAAGCTTTCATATACTCACTATTTATAAATCCATTCGAGATTAGAAATTTCTAAAGTCATTGAAAAAATTAAATATGCCTATAATTTTTTATCCAAATTAGAAATAAAAAACTTTTGCCACTTTTCTTTCATTTGGATTGGAATTTCATTTGTTTTTAAGTATATAATTAAGTTTAAAGTTAAAATGAAAACATTGTTCAGGAAAACATGTTTATTCCATATGAAATATTTACCGATAATGCAACGAAGATTTTAAATCGATCTATATATTTCCGAAAAGAAATATCAATAAAGTGGAAAGTTTATAAAGCAAATCATTATCAATTAAAATAAAAATTGATCTTAATATGCGCATATTTATTTAAATATTCAGTCATAAATGATGTATGTGTCATGTCATTCTTTATGTCATTTTTATTTATTTGATCACAGAATTAGTTTAAAACAACATACAATACAGTCAGACAGATGCATTAATAACGATTTTAGCAGGGGGAAAAGGTCCCAAGAAATAGGAAATGGATGAAAAATTTGCCTTATTAAGCGCAATGATAGAAACCAATACTTTTTTTTTCTTCCTTTACCAATATTAATCGTCCCTCCAGACATAAAAGTTCGACTAATGATGGGAAACTGAAGATACTTTGAACGGGGGAAATTTCCGGCGTAGCTCCACGAATTGTCCTGTTCTGATATTATGATAGAATGGAACTGCAGTATTGATTTGCAGCTCTTATTTCCTACATGTGATATGTAGGAATTTTATTTCAAAAATTGGAAGTGCTCAAAATAAGAATTTGATTGTGTTTTGTATGAAATCACTTTATCAATAATATGAATCTAAATTCTATCGAATATCATATAACTTTACTTCAGAATGAAGGCTTTGGAAATTTAAGCTTGTGATGAACAATTTTTTGTTTGTTTTTTCTCAAAAAATAAGATTATTTTATGTCCTTTTATAATGCAGACGTATAAATGGAATCAGCCTTTATATAAAAAAGAATAAACTTTAAATTTCACGTTTTGCGTTAAAAGCTTTCTCAAAGAAATGCAAAAATACATTCTAATTTTTCCTTTCACCGTAATCATCTTTGGATTTTTTTAGAAAATTGTTGCTCAAAAGATCAGCGCGATTCGATATTAGATTGCATAGTAAATGGATTTCGGAATAGATTTCATTGAGAATCAAGAATTAATAACGCAACAGAAGATCCGCAATTCAAGTACTTTCTTATTGCAGTAAAACTAAAGCTAGGGTTTCAGGAAAATTTACGATAGTTGATCATCAAAAAAGACCAGAACATTTTTTATCATTATATATATATATATATTTATACCGCTATCGGGTGAAACAGTCGGAATATTTACATACAATAAGTTTAAAAAATCTGAAAAATGTTGTGATGTACATTATTAAAAGTGACAAATATACAATTTCATTTCTGTACTTTAATCTAAAGTTCCTTATGTGTTGCAGTTTTAAATACAATGATTAAAACAAATTCTTTTAGAACAATTAAAAATGGTATACATGATCTTCTAACTAAAATTTCAATAATATAAGGTAAGTCCTTAGATTATTTAGGACGTCCGCCCAAATGTGTTGAGATGGCAGGGAAGTTTTGAGTTTCTGAAACCGCTCTCCTCTTCCTGCAGAAAAAAAGAAGCACCTGGATTAATGATGTCAATGTTTATATGATCTAATTCACCTTCGAATACTTCTATTCGTTCTTATTTAGAAGATCTTGGAATGACAAGGTAAGAGTGAATTTTATCCTACCTTTAGATTAATTTGAATTTGGGACCTAGCAATTCTCAAATTTACATATGATATAGATATCACTGCTTTTCTATAGATATTTAAAAAATAAAACTAACGGTAATTTTTCTATTTAATTCTCTAGCTTCTTAATTTGAAACTCATTCGTCTAAGAAATTCAGTTGTAAAATTATTAATCCGTAATCAAATTTTGCATGCTAGCAAAATGCTTTGAAATTTTAAAAAAATTAAACATAAAAGAGTTCTAAAAACGATTATTAAATGTATTCATAAGGATAAGCTATGCTGAAATGATTCAATTAAATAGGTTGAGGATCCTTAAAGAAAGAATTCAACAGCAAAAATAAATCTTTTCTAAAGAAATATAAATACAGTATATCATATCAATGTTTCGATTCTATTATATCAGATTGCTGAGATTGCTGGTATTTCTTACTTTTTTAATTCTTTGTATATAGTTAAAAAATATGGCTGTAATCATTAAAAAACTGAAATTGAAAAATTGATTTTCTGATGAATCTCTACATTTTAGATTTCGGGCTGAAAAACACATTTTTGGAATTATGTCTGTGAATCTTCTTTGGATTAGATAGAAGACTGATAAAATTTGCTGTAAGACTTTCATATCAAATTTGTAGATTTCTATCAAATTTTGAAATGTTTATTGAGAATATTTAGAGAACATTTTTTCAAGTTGGTATTTAGAGAATATTTTTTCATTTTTAGGGCAAATATAGGGTAAATAAACATACTAGTTACAAAACTCAGAGTGTTGCATAGAAATATTTTGGTGCAAACTCAAAAAGACAATAATTTAAGTAAATGAAATTTGGTATATTAACTTGTTAAAACAATTACATATTTCTGCCAAATATGGATTTCTATCCATTAAAAAAATCCCGAATACATATTCTATTATCTTACTAGAAATCAGAAAATCTTTTACATTCTAGACTTAGCAAATAAAACTCTGAATACTTGTTACGTTCCCGGGCTTACCGAAATTCGTCAAATTTATGGGAGGTAGGGGAAGTTTACTAAAAACTGTTCCAGAATGTTACATGGAGATCATTCCCGCTGACATCTTTGCAATTTATGAGGATTACAGCAATATGGATATGCTGTGAAATCGTCATAAAGACATCAAACAAACACGGCATATCTTGGTATTTAGAGAACATTTTTATATAAAATCAAGATTAGTTTTCACGTTTGAATTTAAACCAACATATTCTAGAATAATGCATTGAGATTAATTATTTATTTTGCATACCTAATAATTTTCATTACATAGTTAAAATGAGTAATAATAACTTTAAAATATTAAGATGATATTCCACATTATAATTCCCTGTATAAATAACTTACTTGTTTGGAATAATTTTGAAATATAAATACCTTCCAATATAATAATTATTGTAATTGCATGATTAGATGCCTAAATAAAAAAATTTTAAATTTTATTCTTGTATTATAAGGTTTTATATATATATATATATATATAATCAACGTTTATTCCCACTAAAAGTAAACCAAAGTTTCACGAATAAATTCTCTTCATGTTCACTCTAAAATTTTGAGAGCTTCATACATATCCCAAAGTTGATGTTAAACCGAACTTTCAAATACAGATGATGGATTGAGTAAACTTTGAAAACTTGATTCCCAGTGACGCAGTTGTTGTACCGAAAACGATGCATTGATTAAACAAAGGAATGAAAAGAAAATGCTTTTTCTTTTTTACAAAACCAATGTATTAATAAAATCATCAAAAACTTGAAAATATTATTTTTTAAATAATAAATTAATATTTAAACATTTTTATGTAGAAATTTCAAATTGAGAATTTAAGCATACATCGCCATTTATCTTGGATCTTATAAAGATAGCAATTATATGTAATTTTTTTAATGTAATTTAATAAATTTGCATATTTTACCCTTTTTTAAAATTTTTATTTTTATTATTTTTAATATTTAAAATATTTTTCACTTCATAACAATATATTTTATGAAAGGAAATCAATCCATTGAATTTACTTTCGAAAGCATTTATTCATTTAAAATATTTTTTCCGAGTTTTTTTAGGAAAAATTAATAGAAGAATTCGTCACCATGTTGCAACAACTTCTGATAAAAGTTAAAAACTACTTTTCCTCCCTCATTTGCTTTCGGCTCTACAGATTACACAAAAAAATTTAAGAGACATAATCTTTCAATTTCCTGCCGTATTTTAGGAAAAAAAACTCTTATGATTGATTGCATATAATGATCTGAATCAATAAATCTTTCCAAGGCTTTCTTGTCTCTATACAAAAACAGTTTTAAGGCACTAATAATAAATTGAATCTTGAAATAGACACCTGAAGTAACTAAACTTGGTATCTCCTGGGTCTGCTTATATGTACCTTAAAGAATGCTGTAATTTTCAAAGTGCAATGCTATATGTTATTTAACTTTTAATTGTTTTATTTCATATGGCATTATCAGCAATAAATTATCTTAAACCTTTTTCAGTATATTTATTCTAAAATATGGCAGAGGCTGATAAACATTTCAGGGAAGAAAACTTACAAAATGTCTATGATATAGCGGTGATTATGCTTTTACTGCTCAAAAATTGCTTTCAGTAAAACATTTCGAAATCTTACTTCTCTAATCTGCATATTTAACAGAAAAATTTTAGGCCAATATTTAAAATCGAAATTTTTTTCTCCTGACTTTTGCTATATATTTATTAGTTAAATCTACAAAACTAATCAATTTTCACTACATATTGACAACATTTTCTCAGCATGCTATGCTGTTCAATTGTTAGAAAGCAATAAAAAAATTTATTAAATATAGATATTTGTTTACTATAGATAAATAATAATATAAACACATTATAATGTTTGCGAAAAAACTGTTCTTAAAACAAATATATTTTTTACAGATAAAACTACCAAATAAAGTAAATTACAAGACTACAAAATAACCATTTGAAAAGGGCAATTTGTTTTACTGGAAGAAATTTAAATATAGAAACGTTTCGGATTTCCTCTAAAAGACAAAAAAAGTTATCTCTATTTTCAATGAAATACATAGGAGAAATAAGACCGACTCGAATACAATAAAAATATTATAAAAGGAAGTAAACAACTTTTGCAAGTAGTTTATAACTAATTGAGCGTTTTAATGAATGTTGCGGATGTTGGAAACCTTAGAATTGTTTTTTCTGACAAGACATTCCTTGAAATTCTTTTTCTATCTTTGTGCGTGCGTGTGTGTGTGTGTGTGTGTGGAAAATTTGGTTCATTAGTATGTACGAGGGCTATTTTTTTCAACCTCCGATGGGCTATAAATAAAAGACGGGTGAATATAAAAAAATGATTTTATTACCAAAAGTAATGCACAATAAAGGTTACTTCTCTACAAAGTCACCTTGACGATTAAATCATTTGTCATATCTATCAACAAGCTTTGCAATACCCTCTTCATAAAATGGTGCCACCAATGATTTGAAATGAGTTGTGACAGCTTCTTTGAGTTTCTCGTCAGTTTGGAACCGCTGCCCCCCAAGTCACTTCTTCAGTTCAAAGAAAAGATGAAAGTCACTCGACTCTAGGTCGGGACTATATGGTGGGTGTTCTAAAATGTCCCATCGAAATTGCTCAAGGAGCCGTTCTGTTACACGACTGCTGTGAGGACGGGCATTGTCATGAATCAGAACAATTCCAGACATCATACCATACCATGCCTTTCGACACCATTCAAGAACAACACCATCACTCATAATGTTGTCTCCATATACTCGACTCATTCTTCATCACTCATAATGTTGTCTCCATATACTCGACTCATTCTTCATCACTCATAATGTTGTCTCCATACACTCGACTCATTCTTCGGTGAATTTCCGCTGCACTATTCCCTTCTGCCTGCAAAAAGCGAATAACACTTCACTATTCACACTTGGCGGGAGAATTAATAGAAACAGCCATGTTTATGTGACTGCAGCTGAACAAGAAATGGCATGTTGGAATTGCCAGTGACAGAGCATGTGGTGGGGGAGATGCGCAGTCGCCTACTGCGCACACCCTCCACCTGCCGTATGCCTGGCCTTCATAATGTACGATCGGAGGTTGAAAAAAAAAACAACCCTCGTATATATCAAAATTGCAAGTATACTTTTTTCTTTCTAAAAATTTACATAAATATACCTATGAAAAAATTACTTAAATGCTATGATTATTCTACATATAATTGTTGTCTAATGTAGGAAGTAAACCAATTGAAATCATTGCAATTGTCAAAAAATCCTAATGTAAAATGCCGGTAAAATTCCACGTTTCATTCTTCATTCTGATGTAATATTCTAATGATAATTTCATTCTAATGTGATATTCTAATCATAATGACAATTTCATTCTAATGTGAATAATTAGAATTAAAAGTTACTATGTCTAGGTAAGTTCTAAATATTTACTAAATCAAGACAGTGAACTTCAAGATATATTTGGTGTTCACACCATTTTCAACTCAATGTTCACTGCCCTGCCCTGCCCTGCCCACAATTTGATTCTGGAGAGATATTAAGAATATAATTTTTATTAGAAAATGTACAGTAAAATATTGGAGAGATCATTTCCACTAGTTTTAGAAAATAATTGCTTTATTTTATTCATAAAAAATATTTCGGATTTTTGTATTATATAATTCGTACAATTGTCTGTTTCTTTTAAAAAAGATGTTTTCCTTGACTTTATATCTGATATCTTAACTAGAAATAAAAATTAATAAAATTCGAAAATCAGAAACAATTCTAAACAATCTACTACACATATATAATATATGTGTTAAAGAAAACCTAATCCTTATCATGAAAGAACATGATCTTGTTTTTGTTATAGGGTTTTAAATGATTGAAGCTCGAAATAGCGTAGGTAAGGAATAAAATATAAATAGCAATATTCATCAATATCTTTTAATCGTATATATTTTTAACCTCTTTTACCAGTATTGTCTCATTATTGTGTGTGTTTCTTTGAAAACAGATACGTTTTTAAAAGGTTAACCTTCTTTTAGTATTACTTTACTATTACGTATGCTTCTTTGACAGCAGATGCGTTTTTAAAAGGTCTACGTAGAACTATGACATCATAGCTATTATTTTTATGGAATGTAATTTTTTTTCAAAGGAAATAAAATTATTTCATTTTTATAGTATGTTCAAATGAACTTTACTAGCATTTAATAACAGATTTGATAAAAGTATTTTTTCTTCCGTCCAGTGGTTGAAATATTACTTCATTCATTCTTAAGGGAGAAATATTGAAGGATTTGACTCCTATTCTAAGATTAATCCTTTATGACACTGTTTTGTAATCTCATAAATTAGAAAATAGTAGTTTGTGTTTACAAAAATATTGTTTTCAAAAAATTCTGAATAAATTAATGAGTTTATAAGTGTATTGCTAAATAGTTTATCATATATATATCTTTACATAGAGAAAGGGATAAGATCGATAGAGAAATCTCGTGATTGTTTCAAACTGGTTAATGACTTTAATTAATTAAGACAAATGATGACTTGAAAAAATAATGTTCTCTCATGATAACTTGAAATTTGCTATAATAGATTTCATTTTCTTTTCATTTACTTACATATTTAATTCATTTAGGTCATAAAACATTCCTTTTAATTTAAACGTCAATCGTGGTGGGCAAATCGTCAATCATTAGATAAAGTAAAAGAGAAATCACATGTAAAGGATTTGATTCCTTTCATGTGAAATAATGCATGGATTTATTCCTCTTTACGCCTAAAATTTCGATCTTAGCTAATATTCAAATATTTTATGTAACTCATCCAAAATTTTAATAATTCCGTTAAACTGCTGCAAACTATTCTCATTACATATATCATCCATTATTGAAATCGTAAAATATACTTTCGTATATTTTGTATATATATATATATATATATATATATATATATATATATATATTTCGAGAAAATTTTTGATCAATTTTTGCTTTCTGTAATTAAGATATCAGTTTACTACGTAACTGAGATCTGCTATCTTTAATGCGGGATTGGCTAAGTTGCAGTCAAGGTACATTTCTTTAAAGAAAATATCACATCATTCATGAGAATTTTCTAATAATTTGAAGAAAGTCCACAATTTCCTCAGAAATATATATTTTATATTTCGTGGAAATTTAAACGTTGCAGAGAAATACTTCGTGTTTGAACATCAACACTTTTTATGATGATTTGAAAAGTAGACACTAAATTTTTTGTCTCAAAATTTAAAGAGGGTTTCAATGAACAAATCTAAAATTGGTAATATATCATTACCTAAAGAATTAAAACATCCTCCAGTCATTTTTGCATTCAAAAAATGATGATAATCAACACAATGTCGATGGCAGATTAAGTTATGAATGCAGATGCAATACATTATTTTATTGATAGACTCTTTACTTATATGTATGTGCTATATATGTGCTTACAGAGAATGGAAATAAGACAAGTTGTCTAAATGAAATTTGTCTATGGATTAGACACAAGAGTACAGATCTATATTAAATATTGAATCCATTTAGTCAAAGAGATTAGCATTAAATTGTATCCTCTTAATTGTTTTTCTCTGGATGAGGAAAATAGCTACTGAGTAATCTATGCACGAGTATCTTTTTCCATAGTTTCTAATCTATCTATTTCTACACTTTCTTTGTTTTTTTTTTTTTCCTTTTTCTATGTAGAAATAGATGTTTCTTTCAACGCAATGTTAAAAAAATTAGGTTTGCACTGAGTGAAAATTAGGTCTGAATTATGAAACATCGAAATATTTTCCGTACATAAAGAAAACGATTGAAAATGTAACCGACAAAAGACGGTTACCCATTTTAAGTAAATCAGGCAAATGCAAACAGACAAAACAACAACATGTTACTGAGCATATATTTTGAAGTAAAAAGTCTCCATCATACTTACCATGTAAAGGCAAGGTGAGGTGCACCACTATGACAAATCAAGCTGAAAGCATCGAATCTGCATTGATGCTACCAAACATCCTGCAAATGGTATCACGGATATGAGAAACTCCAGGTAAACATATGAGTATATACAGTTGAATGTTGAAAATCGGCATTGATGCTACCAAATATCTATTGAATGGTATCATAGACATGCGAAACTCCTGCTAAAGTGTAGCAAATGAGTGTATACAGCTGAATGTAGCGAATCTGCGTTGATGCTACCAAACATCCATTGAATAATATTACGGATAGAAGAAACTCCTGGAAAGCAGAAGAGTTAGTTAATATTGTATCGCATTTTCAAGAGACAAGTATATTTAATTTTGGGTTACATTTTTCATAATGTTATTATTTATCCAAGAATCCCGCTGATTTGATGCGACAATTTAGAGATTTATTGCAAGCAGGTGCCATCCTCGCCATTTATCCACGTTCAGAATTACGAGGTATGTCCCAAAATATGCTTAGTATCACTTTCAAGTAGATATTAATATACTAAACTAAACCAATATTAAATGCAGTGGTGTTAAATTTGGCTGAAAATTATTATGCAAATAAAAAAATATATTAACAAATTAATGGGAATATGAGATTTTTTAAATAAATGTCCAAAAGATAATTTTTTTTTGTTATATACGTGATGAAGTGTTATGTTTGTAAAATTTAAAAATTATCAAAGATCCCTGTTTCACAGCTTCTGTTATTTCCAGACTATGCAATTCATATTCCTCCGAAACCTAACACATTGTTACACCTTTTAAAGGGCACATCGCTATAGATTTGGTTTGATAACTTTGATTTGGCTGATGGATAATAATGGGTTACTTTAATAATCTGTAGTTGATACTCCTTTTCTATATAAATAAAATTGAATGTGTGTCTGCATATCTTGAATGCGAGGCCGTTCCGATTGTTATAAATCTTTGAATACTTATTACTTACACTTGCGAGATGGTTATAGACATAGTAAGATTATGTAACATATAAACAAAATTTTTGGATCTATTAATCACACCTATTAACCAAAGATTATTGTCAAATTAACTCACCAAGGAGACACAACAAATTCAGTAAAGATGCTAAATTCAAGGTACAGGTTAATATTCCTTAGCTTTTGTACGTAAATACTATGTAAGTCGTTCTGTAAGGTATTCGCCTTCTTAGAGAATATACGAGAACGCTTTGGGGAAAGCACTCTTGTAGGATTAAAATTGTAATTACAAATTAATAAAACTTTAGCTTTTTTTTTGCATCATACTTCGAAAATATTAGAGTATAAAAACTTTTTGATTATTTTAACTTTAAAACCATATTCATTCAACCATATCAACCAATTCATTTCATAACTATATTTTTGGTATTTATTCAATTTGAAAAGAAAATATTTTAGTCACATTTTCTAACACCAGCGGGTGACCGAGCTCCGCTCGGAGAAAACAGGTATCGAAGCTAACTCGAAGATTTAAATTTTCAATTGTGATTTATCAAAACAATACATGCCATAAGAAAATTTGTGAAACCATTGGTGAAAAGATAACCGGTTAAAGTGCACCATTGTAAACTATTCTAAACAAAGTTAGAGTTTGGAAAGGGAACTATTCTATACAAAGGTAAAGTAAAGGTAAAGATTGAAGTGTGTTGAAGTTCAATATTTTTGACAAATTTATTTAGAAAAACCAAACATATATACATACATAAGAAACATATTATAAACCTATAACAGCATAAACATAAAACTTTATTAGTTCACCATATTGGCTATAGATGGCAGCACGTTACCGCTTGAAAATTTAAGTAGCCATTATGGCGAACTAATAAAGTTTGAAAATATCCTATCTGTAACTCCGAACTGCTCGACCGTAGCGCTTCAAAACCGGCGCCAATCGATTCCTAGTGGCCAAAAACCCCAGACCCCCAAGTTTACCGGAGTTTATTAATTCTGGGGCGATTTTCGACTTGGCAACCATTCCTCGTATTATAGTATTAGATTAATCTTGAGAATTCCGAACGAATATTAAACGAATCACGAAAGATACAAAAAATAGTTTCTTCTCATACAATTCTCAAAGAACACCAAGCATTACAGTTCTAAAAGAATTGTGATTTGTTCGTACTTTGTGCGCTTCCGTACTATTCAACCGAAAATATTTACATGCTACCTGTTAACAAGTATCAGAATTTGAAAAAAAAGCAATATGAAGCAAGAGTTGTGACAACTACTCTTTAAAGAATGTGGATTGAAGAAGACGTGCTAAGCTCATGCATTCCCATTATCTCCCCCCCCCAACATTCTTTTTGACTCCAAACGACTGAAGTTCCCCATTCGACTTGCACTATCGATGAACATCAACAATGTGCATGGTCAACCACTTCAAGTGTGCGGACTGAACCTAAAAAATTCATGTTTTTAGGTTCAGTCCACACATTTGAATTCACATAATCATGGCATCTGACATACAACATAATCAGTTGTATGTCAGATGCCATGAGTCTAAGAGTCAAGGAATTAATCTGTTTCTTCTAAAGACGGAAAAACAAAAAAAAATATTGCCTATCTTAAAGTTCTTGAATAATAAAATAAAAATTATTTAAACTTGTCTTTTAAATCCCGTTCAATTTCAATTAATGTATCCATTTAGGACATGAAAATAAATATCATATTTTCTATTATTCCTAACTAAACAAGGCAGTTATTTTAAATTTCGAACGATATTTCCAAAATTATATCTTCTGCGGCAGCAACGCGCCGGGTACCAGCTAGTCGTAAATAAAAACGAAGTCTACTAATTGAATTTTCAAACTGTTGTCTGTCCATTATAGAGGTTCCTTTCGTTTGTTACATTAAATTAGTTTTGGTTTGACGCTAAATATTTACTTTGACACATCGTTACAGATTGTATTCCACTTTGTTTGCATAAGTATAACTCCTATGCGATTAAGATTTAAACAATAAAAAAATGGGAAGTTTAGTTTTCTAATCATGATATCATTCGATTAGGTTTCACTTAATAATAACTGTAAAGCATTAACACTTAAAATATAAAACTCTTAAAATACGTGTCATCGCTCTATCAATAGTAAGATGTCTCAAATGTCAGTACAAAAAAGTTACAGTAAGTACGCAAAACAAATGGATATTTCCGTGAAAGGTCCTTCCTCTTTCGTGAATTGCAATTGATTGAAATGAATTTTTACAATGCATTACCAGAAGATAAATTTGCTTATTTCGTTGTATATGTTAAGAAATGTTATGTTTACCAAATTTAAAAATTTTCAACGATTAAAATTCATTTAAAAGAAATCATCCAATTCCTTTATAAGACGCAAGGCGATAGAATTGTAACCTTATATTTTATAAAATTGCCCATTTTTATTTTTATTTATTTCCTATTTTTCACCTGCCTTTTATTTATAATTTATATTACATTTGTTGAGAATGTGTAATAGTCGATATTTATCTATCTATCTATAATCATAAGAATATATCATCAGAATCTTAAAGTACTTGATTATAAGCCTTTGCATGGTTTTTTGATACTTATATTACTGTACTATTTTAGATCTACAAGCTTAACTCGATGTAAATAATTGGTCAATTCTTTTCTTTTATTGAAAAAAGAACATTTTTCTCATGTGTCTATTCACAAGCCTTCTTTTTTTCTGATTTTTAAGACAAATAACTTCGAAATTTAAAAATTAAGGCACGTAGAGTCTGCCAAGCATATAATTGAAAAATTAAGAAATGCATTTATCTGCCTTTTAAGTGAAGCCCAGCATTCTTCAAAATATAAAAAAGTGTATATAAGGCTTCCAAGATAGTTGGTGAGATCTTCTAGGACTCCACAAAATAAAACCGCTTAGCGACATCACGTAGTATTAAAATATTACTGAAAGCATTTTCAGCTTCAAAGAACGTGATGCGACATTAATATGACACCCTATCTTGTCTCCTGCACATGCTTTTTTAATTTTTTCCACCCTTTACTCCATGCAGAAATTGAATTTAATTAACGCTGACTGCTCTGCCTCTCAGAGACTTTTTATCTTCCAAAACGAGCGTATGCAAGAAAGTTGGCAATGATTTTTTCTTTCTTCGTTCTGTCTGAGCATGCGTGGTATTGTTGGAATTAATAAAATTTTCGCTTTGTTATCAACAATCCTCGCTTAGTTTCTCCAAGTGTAAGACAAACATAACTTGGTTTTCAGTAACTAAAGTTCATTTTACTTTTAAAATGTTGTGCGAGATTATGTCTTTTCCAAGAAACCTTTATCATTTCTTTACCGAGAGAATAAAGGATTTGAAACCGAAAAATCCCCTTTTCAAACTGCCGAGCATCCTCAAAGTATCATAATAATTTTTAGATAATCTAGCGCTATTTGTCTCCTAAAATGTTTTCCGCATATTTTTTAATAAAGGAGTTATTGACTTTCGTGTGCCTAAAACTGCGGATCTTCTTTTTAACAATGAAAACCACAAATAGTCTTATTGTGATTTCTTTGTTTCAATAGCACTGATAACAGCACTCTTTTTATGCAACAGATTTTTAAAAAAAATTTCGTCTGAAACTGCTTGATTTTAGTGAAAAGATGACATACCAAACTTCATTTATATAAGTAGTTCCATTTTTAGTTTTCATGTTTAGGTTTATATCAAAGTGCAGACCGGCAGAAAACTAACTCTTTCGAGGATCTGCATAAAAATATAACTAAAGTTTGTAATTGAGGTGTGAAAGTAGTAGTCAAAATATTATTTATTTAAATTGTAATGGTAGTATTGTTTTTTTTCTTTTTAAATATTCTTGGAGAGAACTTAAGGAATCAATAGATCATTACCACCTTCTTGAAAGGGGTAAAAGAGAGAGAGAGAGAGATTTAAAAACGAAAAATAGTCAAAATTTCAATTTTTTTTATTATGATTTTTTTTATTTATTTGTTTTGACAAAAGTGATATTTTGTAGCATCTATTTTACGCGACCAATTTTGTCACTTGGGCTTATGCTTAAAATTTTCGTTAAAAAATTTATCTTTTACTGAAAATATTTATATGGTTCGAATTATGATAGTCATTCGTTCATATTATTATAGAAGTTTAAAAAATTACCTATTATTGAAATTATAAAACTGTAAATAGCATTTTAAGTCGTATTTTATTAATAAATTCTAGACGATAAATTTCACTCGATTATAAATTATCTAAGACTTAATCACGCACTAAATTGAACAAGGTCGAGAAATCATAGGAAATGTAAGGCAATTTTTAATATATTTTTATTTTTATTTATTTTTGCATTGGATTATAGTTTGCCTAGTTGAATTGAATTTTTCTCTTTGAATTCGAATTCCATTATATATTATATATTATTCTATTATTTCTAAAGAATTCAATAACGCCTTTCGTTTCACCTACAGTTGTAATACAAAATCTTGTCCTGGTTAAAAAAATGTTTAATGAGAAGATTATTAAAAGTAGTTATATTTAATTGGGTCCATTATAAATATTATTTCAAAAAGTAATGTTGTAATGTTTTAATTGTAAAAAACATTTAATAATAATTAATTAATTAAAAACTTTAATAACTTAAATCCTTTTTAATTATTAAAATAATAATAATAGAATATTTTTAAAAATAATACTTTAAGAAAGTTTTAAAATGTACTCGTTTTTAGACAGAGAATACCAAAGCAGTATTCTAGTTCTCCTGAAGTTTTCTTTAAATCTCATCATGCAACAATAACATCTAGAAAAGGCTCCAAAAAATAAATAAAGAGGAATTATATCAGAAAAGCATTTTTTCATCCATTGCTTTATTGCTTTTCATCCATTGCAACTAATATATACATATTTATTTGTGTTCATCAATACCATTTTGGGCGAAAATAATGTTTTTCTACACAATTTACCATCAATTCACTTGTAACAGAACAGGGGCATTATTTATTGCATAAATACTGTGAAAAAACAGAATAATAATAATTTGGTAAACGATACTAATATTACAATATTACATTCAGTAGCTATTTTGTCATAAATGTTTATAATTGAGACAATATTTGTTCTCTGATTCTTCTCCATGTGGGATCATTATTCAAACATTTAAAAACCCACTGAATATGCAAGGTTAAAATCTGCTCTTAGCTTCTGACCTCGTTTATGAGATTTATAAAATAATTATTAATACTTTTCTCTTAGCAGAGCTGCTTTTGTCTGATGAAATTTTTTCTTTACATTTAAAACTGAATGTTTGAGTGAAAAAAATTATATAAAAAAGGCAATTGGGATTTTTGTTGCAATAAAATTAAAACTTAAGGTTTAAGAGTTGTGTTAAATGCTTAAAAAGAAAGTTATTCTCGTACAAAAATGGCAAAAAAAAAATCATGATTGCTTTCGTTTTTTAAGAATGTCATTTTACCAACTATCATATCATTTCAGGTTAATTTAATTATAGAACTTCCCGTTTTAAAGCAACTCTAGGGATATTTTGGGACGACGATCTCGGGAATTTGAACCGTGGTGCGATGATGAGCACGACATCTCTCCAAACTTTCACACTAGACCATCGGGTGGACGCTTGACCCCAACTGACGTAAAGAGTATCTGACTTGCTTACACAATTCTTAGGTGTAATCGAGTCTCGAACCTGACCCCCCTTCTGGTTCCGAAACCAAGTTCTTATCACCAAGCCATCGCAACCCATATCACATTTTAGATCTTTTCTTTTTTGTAATACTTTGGTTCTTCCTTTTATTTTCATGTTTGCAGTATTTAATTTTTATTGCAACACTCATTTTGTTTTCATCATCGATACTGTTTTCTTGGCAAGTTCGTGGAAGGATATTTTTCCTGGATTCCATTTAGATCTTTATAGCGCCTAGCAGATGAATCTCTTGTTCTTCGAAAACCTTTTGATTAGGAAAGGAAAGATTTATGCATAAATTTAAATGCTATCTCGTAAATTGAATGTGAGGTTGAACTGAACTTCCTATGGGATTGACTAAAGATAAATAGGGGGTGAGGGGTTCCAATAACTCTCATTCTCTCTGTCACTCTTTATTTATAAAGGATGTCATAAAATTAATGCAAAACTTGAATTTGCCACTTACCTTGCAGTGAAGTGCTGTCATCCCTATTAAGGAAAGAATTTGGCAGCTGGTAGTTTAAGATTAATAAAAAAGGAAGCGTTATACGATAGAACAAGTTGTAAACTCAAGATTTGAATTAAATTAAAAGTAGATTTTCTTTTCTTTAATTTGTTATATTTATTATTGAATCATAAAATACAGAGGATAGGTTTATGTATGAAATAAGACCTAGGGCAAATGGCATCCACAGCTTTTCTGGCGCATATGCTTTTTTAGTCTAAGTTTTCCATGATTATTTTGAATCAATGTGGCAAAATTTCGTTGATGCAGCGTTGAATTTCTTCCTTCATTGCATGCGGGCTTATAGACTTGTTGACATAGATCTTTGATTTAATATAACCCCACTGAAAAAAATTCAATGATGTTAAATCGCATTATCTAGAGAGCGATTCTCAAATTTTAGAAATATGGCCGCCAGACTTTCATTATTTTTAAAATATCGTTCAATAATGGAAACACGTTGCTCTATGGTTTAACGCTTCAATCTGTAAACCTTTAACAATAACCTACCTGTAGAAAACAATAACTTGTAAACTATCAACTGCCAAATGTTCTTTAATGGTCAACACATTATTGCACAATGGCGGCAAATTCAAATCTTGTGTTAATTTTGGGAAAAACGTTTTTTAAATATGATGTTTTTGATTTATATTCAATTATATGTTGGTGAATTATTTTTTTAGCATTGGTAACTTCTGCCTTGATCAATATAATATTACTATATCATAAAAATCAAAATTTCATGAAGTTGGTATCACTTTTTTAAATATTTTATGTAAAATAAGCTTTCTATGTGCTAAAAATTCCAAATTTTACATTTTGATAGCAGAAATGTGCGTGAAAAAGGCAAACAGATATTTAATGGCCCTCTCATACAAAATCAAGCATTTTTTTACCTTAAAAAAGTATTCTAATCAGATACAGCATTGCTACGTTATTCCAAAGAGAATAACTCCTATAAGATGAAATTACTTGGTGATGTCAGAAAGATTTAGAAATATTGTCCAAAACATTTTCAACTCCACTGAACATAATGTTTCATTAATATGACAATTTTATCTTTTTAAAAGATTTTCCACCATGTACTCTGCACGGAAAATGAATTTAATTAACGCTGACATGGGCTTATCGTTAGAAAAGAGTTCGTGAAAAAAAAACCTCTGGTAATACTTTTTTTTTCTAAATAAAAGTCTGTCTATTCTTTGTTCAAGACCAACAAATATGCAACATAGTTTTGAAAATTGTTTTGGTTTTGTTTTTTTTTCCTTGGCAGAAATGTATGTTTTCGAAGAATGTCAGAGGCGTTGTTTCAATCGTCTTCTAAAAAAACACGCATCGTCATTTTTTTTTTTTACTTGATTCAATATTATATTTTAAGAAAAAAATTCATTTATTTTTTACTTATTTAAACTCTTATTTATTGGAGGTATTTCATGTTTATGAAGATTAATTTACATAATAAACATGACTAAATCTTTTTTAATCATATTTTCATTGGTTTCCTGATGTCCTAGAGTTCGGCTAATTTTCCGCTCTTATAAAAGAACAGTAACAGTACACTGTTTTACTATTTTCAATAGCTTATTATTAAATTAATTTATTGAATTAAATAAATTTTAAAATCCTATGAGTTGTGCTAGAGTGTAATAAAAATTTGAAGGGAAAAATGGCGTCGAGGTAATATTATTTATATTATATATTCCTCATTAAATAATTTACACCATAATTTTTTTTAAAAACAAAAAGGAATTAAAGCGTAAAAAATAGTAAATAAGCAAACTCAGAATAAATTTTGCTATATAGTACATCAACAAAAGGATATTTTTATTATTCTTTTATTCATTCTTTTTATACGCTTCCTTTTTCATTATATCGTTGCCTTTTCAAGATATTAATACTAAAAATTTTGCCCTTTGTTACTTAATTATTAATACTGAGGAAATATTTGATATTGGATAGGTATTCTTACATTTCATTGATAGATATAGATAAATTAGAAAAAAAGATTTAGATATTCAGTATTCCAGAGCAAGTAATGAAGAGAATTTCCGTCTAAAACAAAGTATTAAGCGTAGCATCTTAGTAGACTGTTCAATCAACTGTCCAATTAATAAAGTTATTTTAAGCCCGAGTCCTTTTATTTTCAGGCACTTATTTAATAAGTATATAAGCCTTCATTTAAAAAGTCTTTATAAATCGGGAAAAAAATTCCATCTCCTTTAATTTGTCTTTACTTTTAATGAATCAAAATTGTTAAGTAGTAACTTGAAAAATGCTTTTTCTAGTCATCTTTCCCTTTTGAAGTGTGGCAAAATTATTTTATTTTTTTATTAAATATAAAAAAATATTTTAATCGTCAAAAAATTTAAATTGATCATTGTGACAGATCTCTTTTCTTCGACATCTTTAAGTTCGACAAAAACATTTTTAGAATTTGACTGTCTGTTTTTCTGTGAAACAATAATTCAAGAATGTTTCTTGTAACTGTAAGAAATATTTTATGCTCTGTGACATCAAAATTGACCAGATTTAATCAAATATAGATTTACATGAAATTTTGAGAAAAATCCTTTCACAGAAAGTTTGTTTGTCTAACTGTGGGAGTACAAGAAAACACGATGATTTCAAAACATAAGAAATTTTTCATGCAAAATTTTATCCACATATTCAAAATCTAAGAATTGATCCGTATAAAATTTGCAGTCCATTCCGACTATACTAACTGTCTGTTAATCCATTATTTCATTACAAGAAATCCCAAGAGCACAACCTCAGTAAATGAAATTAGACGCTGTTTTCCAGTTTCTAGAAAAAAAAGAAGTCAAAAATGTTTATTCAATTTTCTTTACTATATAATGAAATATTCTGCGCTACTCTGAAAATAAAAAATATGATCCCTCATGTCATTCAGATTTTGCAAAAAAATTCCGAGTTATCTTTTAATAAATAATATAGGAGAACTTTTCTAGAATACCACTCCGCTTTGTTTATATGCTGGCAATTTCAGGGATTTTCATCTTAACCAAGTACATATTGGTCACGGTACATTTTTTTATGCATCAAAGTCATTTCTTTGACTAAACTTTGACTTGTCAATATGACATCGAAGTATTATCTATAAATCACGTGATTAAAGCCTGTTCACTACGGTGAAATACAGACTGATGTCACTTGAATTCGAAGAACTCATAAAAATTCCAGAAATTAAATCTTCTATTATGGACATTTTGTCTAAGCTTTTGTATTTAGATCTCTTCTATTGTAAAAAGTTAACTCAATTTAAAGTATTTTATGCATTTTAAATGTTTCACAATTTAATATGGAATGTAAAGTATGATGTTATTTTTTCTGTTTTTTTCCTGTACTAATCTTCATTTTTTCTAGAAGTTTCTTTATTGTTTGTAAGGGTTCACTGTAGTTTGCTCCTTCGTGTTAGGTGGGATTACTCATTGATGGCCTCATCAAGTTTCCAGCATGGCTTCTGGCTAATTGGGATATCACACAGTTATATACTGGTAGTTCCCACTGGCAGAAAAATCTCAAAAATGAGGATAAGAAACCTCCGGTGTGGTAATTGGTTTTCACCTCTCTGGTGGATATAGAAAAAAGTGGAGGTTGGTTACCTCTCATCGATGGTGAAAGGTAACATCGTCTTCTTAAGGGAAGGGTTGTACCACGATCAGTAATAGTCTTTAGACCTCAACTACAGTTTCTACTACACACTCGCGACGGTCCGTTCATTTAGATTTAGATTTTTAGTCCGTTAGTGCCTTAATGTGGGCTAAAGTAGCCAATTAACAAAGCCTATCTATAAATTACAGCATGCACGAAAAAAATAGAGTTTTTCCGAAATGCTCTATAGATAGACCTAAAACTAATTTGGAATGCATTCGTTTTAAATTTATCAGTTCAGAATGTGAAAAACTTTTTTAAATCATTATTTATTTTTAAAATCAAAAATCATTTGTAATTTCTACGCTTTTCCTCAATAACTTTGAACCCTATTACCGCACAAGAAACAATTTCATACCATTTAAAAACAAAAAAAAAGCAAAACGCCTTACAAAAAAACAAAAAAGATTATTACAAATTAAGCAACAATTAATGATATGAACAGGTGTCAAAAGCAGGAAATAAGACCAATATATTTAATTGCAAGGATTGTATACAAAAAGAGAATCTTTGTTTGTATATTTGAATATTAACTGAGAGGTCAAATTATTATTACCACCCCTTCAATGCAGAGTTAGGCCACCTTTAGCCCGCAGTACTGCTCGATTTCTTCTTTGCATAGATTCTATGAGATGTAGTAGATTGTTGGAGGAATTTTCTTCCATATCAGATGAACTCCACTTTCCCGTTCCTTCAGATTAGGTAGAACTGGATCCAGCTGTTTGGTAGCCCATTCGATCTCATCCCACAAATTCTCGATTGGATTGAGATCTGATGATTGTGTGGGACAACGAAGGTCGGTAAAGTCAGCGACATATTCTTCGAACCATCTAACAACAGTGCCATCAAGGAGCATTATCTTGCTAAAGGTATCCATCCCCTGCAAGGTACACCATTAATCTGCAGAGTACATCATTAACAGAATGCTCTTGATCTGCTAGAAAATTTAAATATCTTTGGGCATTCAGATTGTTGTTCCACAGTAATCGAAGTACCCATAAAATATCATCCAGTAAACCATAATATTACCTCCAACAGCTTGAAGTGTTAAGGCAATAAACTTGCGATTCATGCTTTCGCGCTGTTTTAGCCATATCCGAACCCTGCCAACTGTATGGTATAAAGGAAAAATGCAATTCATCAGATCACATGTATCTTTTCCAGACATCTACAGTCCAATGTCGTTTTTTTTAATACTGGTTCTGACGCTTCGAGCCTCTACAATAATCCGCTTTCAAACTGAATTAAATTACGTTTTTTGTCCATATATCAGCGCGTAACACCATGCAATTGATGGTTCACTTACCTTATATTCCCTTTTTGTTGCTGTCTTGTCCTCTAGCGGCAACACTGTAACGCAGTAATTCATTTTGCATAAAACTCTCAGGTGGTCATAATAATTTGGCCACTCAGAATATGCTGAAGCTCTACAGTTTTTGACCATCAGTTATGAAATTTGATACAAATATATTCTTGAGAATATGGGTGTGCATCTGAAAATGCTTTGACATTTATTTATGTTTTTTTTTTAGTTTTTCCGTGTTTTTTATCAAAGACTTAACTGTTAAGCCGAAACTGTTTGCTTAACTGTTTGAAAATAAAAAGAAATTAACTTATAGGTAATATTTCACTTTTCAACTATTTTTTTCTGAATTTCTACATTTTTTTGAAATTATGTATTGTACTATTTCCTACCATATATTTTATTGTTAGAAGCAAATTTTAATGACTTTCATTGTTTCCACAAATATTCAATACCGGGATTTTCATCTAAGGAAGAAAGATATTATTAATTATATATACATATAGCATAAGAAATTAGATGACAGATTATCAGGAGATTTGTTTTTAAAACCATTTTGAGTTGTAGTATTTAACTCCAATAGAGAGGCTCGTGTATAAAATAAATAGAATTTTAGAAAAACTACTTAAATACCTCAGTTGTAAAAATCATCATAATCCGATATTTAAAAATACTTTTCCAGGAAATATGAACATCAAAATTATGCATAAATGGTTTTATGAACATATCTTATATTGTCTAATCATCAGCTCTTCGCCAATAAATGCCAATTATTCGATTTATCTCAGTTAAGATTATTTTCGTATTTTTCCTTCAATTTCGAATGAGTTAGTATAGAATCATTGATAATTTTTAGAATTTCTATTTTTGATCATGAAGAAGTAACAAACAATAAAAAAATGAATTGAATAATAATGCTTTTACTGAAATAAGTCATTATTACCTAACTACACGCCAAAATGAACTACCATTTGAAATCCTATTTTTATTACTTTGTTATTATTTCTATAATATAATTGGCCTATTTGTTAATCATCAAAATGTTAAATGTTTGAATTGAATTAGTGCGAAATTCTATAATATTATTAGAGTATTTTTAATCTTGCAATGAGATTCACATCTTTTTGTGTATTTAAAATACTTTTGTGTTTTTTCTTTCTTTGGAATTTTTTATTTTTTTAAGTTCAAGTTAATTTCAGAAGCATATTCAACAAGAAATATTATTTTTAAAAAAATTTCGATTCAGAGAGTTTTTGTGTTTCGATTCTGCCAGAAAGAGAAAAGAGCACGTTATCTGAGATGTATCTATTGTTGGTTTCCATTGACTCACTGATTTCAATCTTTGAAAAGTTTCTTATTCTATAAAAAGTCTTACTGGAGGAGGGTTTTTTAATCTGAGCAATCTCGATGTAGGTTTGAAGTTGCTGAAATTAAAAAGAATTCTTCGGACCCCAAAAACTAAATCTTAAATTACAGAAAGAAAAATGCTTGAATGTGAAGATTAGAACATACATCTTGGGTCTCATTCTTTTCTTTTAATCTTTTTGTTAAGGAAGATGGTTTTTCTTGTAAGTTGCCTTCTTTTAAAAAATAATCAGAAAAAAGAAAGATTAAACTACATGTAGGAAGTAGATGAAAAAATAAAGTTCGCTGGAAATTTATAAACAAAACCTAGGATTAAAAAAATAAAGAAAAACCAGAAAGATAAATCCAAACAATATTGATTTAATATTGTTTAGATTTTAAAGAATTTTTTTATAACTGAACAGAGAAGTCAGAAGGTCTCCGAAATTTAGGGCAATAAAAATTAAAAAAGAAATAAAGCAAGGTGTTTTGCACAAGAATTTTTTTATCATAATAAATTCAAAACAAATGAACTTAGTTCTAAACTATTTTTATTAAAACTCGCATCTAAAAACTGCAAACTCATTAATTACAAACACATTTTTTTCGATTGTTTGAAATATTTTTTTTTATTGTCTCATTATTTAATGCAGCAAAAGTTTAATCTACTTTGTCTTAAATGCCTTTAGAACGATTAAATGACACATTTTTTAAAAATGTGAGAGTGTCCTTTTTTTATTTTATAGAATATAGATCTTAATAATAATTTTAAACATAAAATTTTTGAAGAGGATTGGTTTTATGGATAGAAAGACCTAAACAATATAGATGAGGAATTAAGATACAGAACACTACAAACTTGGTTTTGGTAATTTTCAGATGTATGTCGTTCCCTGCTTAACAGGTACTCGAATGGCAGTTTTCAGGAAATAGATTCATGTCGCCATTAAATAGCAGACCCCTACATCTGTAAATATTCTGATCACTGAAAGATTTGATGCGCGTGTTAAGAGAATTTTATTAAACTCCAGAATATTTACAGATCATAAAATTGAAATAAATATTATAGAATTTACAAACATATAAATAATAATGATTAAACATGAAACCCTTAATGATTTTTTTCTTCTTTGAAATGGCATAGAAAAAAATATCTGCAGTAATAACAAATAGATGAATATTATATTTTTTTAAAAAAATAAAAGTTATGTGATAATTGCACTCGTAGATAAAAGGCAGTAGATGAAAAGGTTGAAAAATTTAATATAAAATAATTTGACTAATGGTTACTAAGAAAATATTTATTAAAACGACATTCATGGATGCGTATGGTTGTGAAGGAACTGAAGACTTTTTTTATTTTTCTCCTGTTATCTTTGAAACTGTAACAGTTGATGTTGGAAGCTAGGAAGGCAAGAAGGTATATCTATTTTCACTGATAAATTTAACTATCCGATGGATTTTTTTTGCCTGGAGAAGAAGTTACTGGCGACTGTTTCCATCTATTCTTGTTCAAGGCTAGATTATAGTTTTCTCATATGCCATGAGACTGTGAGAATGCACTCCATTACATAACGGCGTACCATGCCAATTGCAATGCAGCTGCACTTGTCACTGGCCGACAGGTTAAACCTTTTAATGCAGATAGGAAAAAGACCTTGTTCTGAGAAAAAAATATTATCTCAAATCTAGTTAAAGGAACAAAGGCTAACATAGAACAGGATAGGAATTTTTTTCCCATCTGCGTCACCATTGATCTCGAAATTTGCCATTCTTCTCACACGTTGTCACAGGCTCACGCCCATAAATGGCATTTCTAACGAGAGAATATATTGTTTATTCTTTGTATCTTAAGTTCCCTGAAAGAACAAATTCTCTGATAGAGAAGTGGTACCCATGATGTATTGAGCAAGGTGTTCGAATCTGTAATAGCACAAAAAATGTGATCGAAAATAAAATGGTGTTCACTAAACGAGTTTGTACTTAGAGACTTACACATGTTTTCCTTTTTTTGCGGGGGGGGGGGCATTCAAACAAGTACAACTTAAGTAAATTAATACTAGTAATCGAATACATAATTACAATAACACAAGTAGATAATCGATTTGTTAAAATAAATAATATTCTTAAAAAATATAATACTTCATACTTTTTAAATCATATTTATCTTTCCAGTTATAGAAAAGAAATAATAAAACAATAAGTAGAAAAACGAACAATAAGTAAACAGAAAACAGTATAATGTAAAATTCTCCAATTATATGAAAAATAAAAGTGACAATGGGTAAAATTAGCCCTTATTTATCGGCTTGTGTGATTTCAATAGCACAGCCTTCTAGGACATTTTAAACATACAAGTAAAAAACTAGTATAAAATTCAACCTATAATATCTGTATATATTCCTCTTGGTATATTTACGTATTTTATAAATTTTTCAAAAAACATTATCACTAGAAAAGTTAATTATGTTTGAACATGCTAACCAGAATCAGTCGAATGCGAACTTTCATCGAAAAACTCTTCTGTACAATTATCCTTATGACTAAAATCACTTTCTGCTTCATTTAAAAGTGTCTGGAACACTGCTTCAAAATAGAATCAATAAATTGGAATATATTTCGAGGCCTGAGTTTTAGTGCCATCTGATAAGCCTTGTTAATCACTGGTACAATAACAGGTAGGTGCGGTCTCAGTCTTAGAGACCAGACCGAGTTCAAAGAAATTATTGAATTACTATTTAAAGCATCCGTTCAAACCGCTTGAAAAAATGCCTGTATATTGAAGATCTCGAAACACGATGCTACAGGATCAATCCATTCAATTTTTCTAAAAATAAAATAAAGGTGACTAGAAGTCCATCTATAGCAGTCTCACAGACAGCAAATCCCCAATTAAAGGTTTATTTAAGATTCAGTAAGAATTCTCGAAAAATATTAGCCGTAAAAACATTATCCTCCCAACCATTTCTAAACGTAAAAAAAGTCATTTTTATGTAAGTAGAATCCTTGTGCGCTGCTAGCTTTATAATTAAAACATGTTTTTGACATGGACTCTTTGACCTAAAAGTATACAAATGAAGTTTTCGAATTATTAAGATCCTCTGGTATATTTGGTAACAATATTATTGCTATGTTGAAATGGATGATAACGTGAGATCACAATGAACTCAGATAGAGAATGATTTTCTGATGAAATAGAGTATTTGCTAGAATGATGTGGTACTGCCAGATTACAATTACATAGAGAATGTTTGGTATACACTAAGGAAATTCTTTTTCGAACACCATTTCTTACTTCGAAATCCTCATTTTTAGAAGAATGGGAGTAGTTGTTGCATGCATTGATCAATGTCTTTACCACAGCAAGGTCCATTTTAAGACAAGCATAATTGTAAAAAAACAGTAAATTTATTGAAAATTGTTTTGATTAAAAAATAGAAATCCTTTATTTATTCATTAGAAAAGTATTCATTTTTTTATCATTTTGTTTTAATTTTTTAATTTTTTTTAATATTGGGAAATCTGGGAAACAAATGCTGCACAATTTTATTACCCGTGACTCCATACAAATTTTTAAAAATCATTTCAATTATTAAATTAACCAGCAATTACGTTTTAAAAGTATTAAAATAGTATATTGATATTCAAAATAAACAAAAGAGGGAATTTAGATGAAGGCGTGACTATAATATGATCACTAGAATGAAATTTATGATTGCTAATTTGATAAATGTATGACAAAAGGTTTAATGATTATAATGTTTCAAAAAAAGTGGGAAACTGATTGCAGATTATATCTTCGAAAATATAAAAGGATAGAAATTAAATAAAAAGGCGGAAAACATAAACACGTAAATCTTTTAAACTCTTTAGCTAAGTAAAAAAAATATTTCCATCTTAAAAAATGATCTTGTTAAGTAGGAAAAAGAAAAGAAATATTTGCATTCTAAAAAAAGATCAAGCGTTCTAAAATTTCATCTAAAACTGGGAAAACATAAAATATTTAATTATATAATTAAAATTTATGATGCTATGGTAAGCCAAAAAAGAAGCTGAATTATTCTATTTCTACGTAATTAAAAAATTATTATGATATATTATTTAAAAAATAACGATTTTTGTTAAAACTTAAGTTCAAAAGTGTTTTTCACCAATATACAAATTAATATAAAATATTTCTTATTAAAAACCAAAAGCAATCAGAATTTTTAATTTCTCAGACTATTAAGCAGCTTTATTTAATTTAGCCCTTTTTACTGGGAAAGTCCCTTTCTTTTAAGCTTTCAATTTTTATATGAATCATATTCAGAGAAATAATTATCTTCCTCTTGGCTGTTACTTTTCAAAAAGCTTTCAAGAACACTTAAAATCATTACAATGCTAAAGCTTTTTGAAGTTTATTTTCTATAATAAATTAAATAAATAAATAATTTTATCAATCTAAAAGGGCATCTAAGAATTTTTACTCTAGAAATAAATTAAAGCTTCTCCAAGAACAATGAACTAAAAATAAATTTAATTTCTTCCTATTTAACGGGGTTTTCCCTTCCGTTTCTCGATAAAAGGAAATCATTTAACAATTATTTTAACATTTTCCATTATCTTTTTATTTATTGTAAGTTGATTACAGAGCGTTCCGCAGTAGATATTATAGAATAGCAACATAAGTTATTGTTAAAAAAGTATATTTTTTTATGTTGCATTTGTAATTGAGTCTTATAATGTTGTTTTTCAAAATTTAATTAAATATAATGATTAATATAAATTTAAATGTAATATTTAATTCAGATTATAAAATGGAAAAAATGATTTGAAATCGTCATGTAAGGTTATTTGAGGTAATTAATACGAATTCTTAGAGCTTTATATTATTTCCAACTTAAAATAATCTTATTAAATGGAGAACTGATTTCTACTATTTTAAGAACACATAAACATGTTGTTCAGTACTAATTAAACTAATGCCTTTTATAGATTAATTTGTTGATTAAAGAGCTTACCTATAGAAACATATCAAGCATCCAAATATTCTACAAATAATGGAGAAATTAGGAGAGTACATTTCAAACGATACTCTACTAAAAGCTATTGAATAATATTTTATATTGCTTCAGAACATATTTTACAGCCAATTTCTGGCTATCCAAAGTATTGATTTGCAGAAATAAAAAGTTCTACTTCGTGGAATATTGTATATACACTAAAGCAGGCTTGTTTATTATTTACTTTTTTGAGTAATTTATAATTTATCTTCAGTAATTTTGTTTAGAAAAGACAGAAAATGAGCTTTTATAAGAAATAGAAATGACTGAATTTTATAAAAATAAAAATGACTGTATTTTATAAAAATAGAAATTACTGAATTTTATGATGTACAAAAAGAATTAATCCAAGCATAAATATTAAAACTAGTTCTTAAAAAACTATTGGTTTAATTTAGTATTTGAAAGTTGATCTCCAATAATTTTAAAGAAAACTTATTTCAACTACTTTTTTACTTTAAATTATTGGAAAAACGAATGCATTTTCTCTTTCTCTTTATATGAAACGATATATCTAGGAATATAGATTCAATCAGACTTTATAATTTTGGAAAAATTGCAAAATGATTATTTACCTGATAAACGAATTTAGATTTATCCAAAGTGATGCGTCTAGAAATTGCCATGTCTAGTTCACTACCACAAATCCCAGGAATTTTATAGAAGCAAGAATAAAACGCCTTCTTTATAGTCTCGTCATTATCAGTAAAATGTTGCATATTTGTTGTAAAATCAGATATTGGAGGAATCAATATGAATAATTCCCGTCAGCATTATATTTCTTCCTTTTAGATGTGGTGATATCTTAATAAGACAGTAACAACAACTTGCCATTGGTAATTATTTGTGTCTAGCGGATATGTTAAGAGGCTACAAACAGTAAGGTCACGAGTTCGATCCTTGGTGGAATTCAATCTCCACATTGTTGCAACACCACAGTAGCCACATGGTGACATTGGACTATTAACACACTCATCTCCCGCCATAATGCTTGGCTCTACCAAAAGTCACCAGACTCACTTGACGCAACTCACCCACGCTCGCCATAAAGCTTGGATCTATCAAACATCGTTCGTCTCTCCGGAGACTCACTGGTGGGGAGTATTGAGGTGATACCTTCATAAATCAGTAACGGCTATTGGTGATCATTTTTTGTCTAGTGGATATGTTACGCAACTGCTAATCGTGAGGTCGAAGATTCGATCCTTAGCAGCAATTCAATCAACACATTAGCGGACACCGCAATACTATTTGCCACATTGGTATCAATATCACTGTTTTCTTTCATATAAGACTTCAATCAATTATAAAACTTTATTAACAGCCAATTTTTACTTTCTTGTATACGAAGTATGTGTATGGTATGGTATGGTTTAGGAGTTTTTGCACAAGGTCCAATTTAGGAAAAGAAACGCCATTACGAAGTATTGGGAAAGTATAAAAGTATTCGGTTTGTTTGCAGTTTGATACATTTACATAATGTATGTTGTTGTTTCTTATGGCACTTGCGATTGGACAAGCCCGCTGTTACGAAGATAGCAATTTAAGCCAATAGGATGCGTCTCTTGTTTTAGTAGTGCCAACTAGGGTCAGAGCATGACTTTGCGGCTCACGCATCACTCCTTCGCTAGCACAACCCTTTTTTATAGGAGAGCACATTCACACATCTCACAGATAGAACAGAAGAAGGACAACCATGCCCTAACTGGAACTCGAACCCAGAATGCCCAGATCACGTAGATTTAGTTTAGTTTAGTTATATTAACGTCCCGTTTAAAGCAACACGAGGGCTATTTTGGGACGGACCTCGTAATTTTGAACCACGGTCAGATGACGAGGACGACACCTGAAGTGGCACCCCCCTCTCCACACCACACCACACCAGCGGGAGGACGTTTGGCCTGACAGATTTAACGTGCAAGAGACCCCCTCACACGACGGATCTTCGGTGGAATCGAGTCTCGAACCTGAAACCCTCCGGTTCCGAAGCCGAGACCTTACCACCAGGCCACCGCGGCCCTCCAGATCACGTAGAGGACACACTGACCCGTATGCCAAGAAGCCAGCGCATGAAGTCTAAATAGCGCATATTTTAATATTATGTTATCAGAATGAAGAGGGAAATCAGATTTTAGAAAACAAACAAAAGCTACACAGGATTTGGAGTCGTAATATCTTTAGGCGCTAAAGGGTTTCAATACGGAAAGAAAACAATCCTAATTAATCTTCTTCAATTATATCACCTTCCTACAAGGCATCTAATTTTCTAAAAAAGCTTTCAGACTTCAGAGAGATAACGCCAATAAAAATACTCTCAATAGAGATAGCGCCAAAACTCCTGTATTTACTTGAACTACAAATTTGATAACCAAGGATGGGAGTCATTGATTTGGCATTCATTCAACATCTATTTAAACTATCTATAGATCTCTCTTTCCAGTAAAGAGTTTGAAATTGCAAAAAAACAATATTACAGATTCGTAACAATATTAAATGCAATAGATGATAATCCTCATTTCAGGAATAAAATATGATATTAAAATTGAGTTGTCCAATTTACAATTAAATTTAATAAATTCTTGCCTAACTTTTGGTTCCAACTGCTCATAGACGTTTATTTCATGCATTATTGTATTAAGATTTCATTAATCTTTGCATATATAATAAATGAAGGTAAAAATATAGAATAATATTGTCAGATGAAATTTAGTATAGGTAAACCGTATGTTAACTAAAGATAACTCTTGTTAATCTCCATTTGGGACTTAATTCAAAAACTAAGCCTTACATCTGTTTTCATCCACAAGAAGAAATTATTCGAATCTTCCAGATTTAGAAAGATACAGAAATTATAAGAACATACCAGAATAAAAAAGAATTAACAGAAATTAAATCAGTAACAAAACAACTTTTAGGTAACTTACCTGCAGTCAGTCAAGAACTTGTGAACTGTCGCTTATATTTCATATTATTCTAACTCTCAGCTGTTCAGTCCGCGCCAAGTCGAAACAAGTTTTATTACAAGATTCTTATAATTCGTATATAATATAAATTTATTTAAATAGTTGCATAACATTTTAAGTTAAAAGGAAAACAAATATAAATTAATACTCAAAAATGCCTATAAAACTTCAAAGCAATACATTGAAATCTTAATAACATTAAATATTTTTATAAAGAAAGTAATTAATTTTTTTTAAAAAGAAAAAGCTTTCTTTTTTACCCATTTCACCAGTCTTGACGAGCTTAAAACTAGAAGGAAATAAAATCGACAGGCATCACTTTCGTTAAGACCAAAAAAGTTTTTCGCTTGTAAATTCGTAAAAAATTTACACGAACAGTGAATTCGAGCATGTAATTAATATTCCGAAAAGTGCAAAGATATAAAGTTCTTTTAAGAAATTTCAACCATGGGGATTATTTCCACAAGATCAAAGCAATAATAAGGTATTGTTACTCACATCCCAACGCAACAAAGAAAATATGCATCATATGAAAATGAATAACGTGAGTTTTAAAAACTTAAAGAAAAAGTGTCTTTTTGCTTCCACCAATTGGAAATATAAAAGAAACGCCTTATATTCACCGAAAAATTCAAACAAGAAGTTTTAAAGAATCTTCATGTCTCAAACTTCACTGAAATTTAAAAAAATATTTTTGGCATTATGTCCGTCTATCTGTTTGTCTGACATGTGGTATATGAATTTTAAACTTCATTTATATATTTCTATCAGATTTTGCGCGAAATTCATTCAGAGGAATACTGCCGATTCAACAGTTCTGCCGATACTACCTATAGAGAAAGAAAGTTGTAAAAGCAATTCTATTTTTATTTCTAAAATGTGACAGCAAAAAATATTTAAAAAAACAAGAGTGATAAAATATCAGGAAAGTAACTAAATTATTTGCACCGAAATCTTCTTATACATAACTTCAATAGATAATTGAGCATTTGATTATTCCTTAGATCATTCGCATGTTTTACAAAATACTCCTTCTTATCTTTTACAGAACTTTAATTTCCTTCAAAATAATATTATTTCAACATCCTCCTATTAAATCGATTCTATTTTAAATTAATTGTAAAATAAAGCTCTAATTTTATGGTTAGAAACAATATTAGTACATTGTCGAGAAACTATGGTATAAAGCAGATAATAAATGTGAAATTTCATCTGACTATGAAATGAATAGATTTTGTTCGGAGGCTTATCATGAAGATCTTAGAAAAAATTCGCAGTGCGTAAAACCAAAATGAAAACTTGACTTGCACAATCATTCGGCTCATTATTAACTACAAGACACAAATTCCAATTGTGGTATTCTAGGTGTAATCTTGACAGGGACAAATAATTACTGGTAAAATTTTTGGCGAGATGATTGTGCTTCTGTACAAAAGAATTATTCATTTTCATTCGACTGATTTGTACAAAGAATTTAGAAATAATCAGCGCTTGTTTTGTCTCATTTGTTAAAACATTTATGCTTGAATAATATTTAATCACCTTTTCTAAACGTGGTTTATTTCATATCATGGGAATAAAAATAAAACACTGTAAAAATTAATATTTTTAAAGAACTGGCAAATTGTTATTCCAATGAATTCAGAACATAAAACCTTTCCTAATTAAAACAAATTATTTCAAATAAATTTCTGACAGTGACCTGCAGATCTGCTTTGATCCATATTTTTATTGATAATGGTAATTTATAGTGATAATTTACATTAGGTTGCGAAACTTTACAGCGTTAGAAAAGACATTTTAAAAACCGAATCTATAATAATCCACTTAATTCTTGGCAAACTATATATTTTCAGAGACGAAATATTAGCCTTCTTTCCTAAGAATATTTTATAAGCCAAAAAACAATTTTAGTGAAAAAAAGACAACTATAACTAAACATAATTTTACAAAAAGTATCTCTACTTCGGTTAATTTGTAGCTTTTTATAGATTTTATTCTTACATCACATTTCAGCAAATTGTGTAAATATATAAATACATTTAAGATTTTACACCCACCAACATTTGACTCGCAATCAACCATTAATTATAAATACTGCTACAGAACTTTCCCCACTAAGCTCATAAAGCCAAAGGGTTCACTTGTAATGGATGCATGGTGTAACCGTTCAATATATCTTAGTAGCAAATGACAGCGTTTATTAATATAAAAGTACGAACACACCGAACGTCATGATAACAAAACACAGCCAAGGCGCACACAAACAATAAACAATTGCATTTTCTAGAAAACAACAAAACGCAAGAAGTACAACAATGATAAGCAGGTTGAATTGCCAAGGGAGAGAACTCATTCAACAATTAACCAGAGTTGAACAAAAATTACTGAATCTAGCTCAATCCCGTTGCTTTTTATATTTCCCGAGACACAACATAGAAGGTACTCTAACAATCAAACAAATCTCGGCTTCTATTGGCTCTATTACCAAAATTTTTAAAGATTCATCATCCATTTTGTCACCAAAGTCTAAAAACTCGTCACTAAATGGTCGCCAGGAATCCGATCAGCATCCAATAGAACTAGTTGTGAAACGGTATTCCCTATGGTGGAAACATATGGCCTGGGAAGTAACATTGCAGATTCATAATAATGCCAATTTGTTGATGAGTGAAATGCAATTCATGGAATTCAGCACTTTTGATCTACATTTATCTAACAAAGAATCATAAGGTAAGAGGATGAGTGATAAGAACATCAAATCAAAATAAATTTAATTAAATCAAAATACATTTAATTTGTAGACCTCAACTAGGATATGTCTGTTTCGATGACCACGCAGCAATTGCGTACAATTCAGTTTATTATAACTTGTGTTTATTATAACGTGTCTTTGAAAGCTGCAGGCATCCAAAATTTTCAAAGAGGCAATCTTTTGCTTCCTCATTTTATCTGTAATAATAGAAATCTGTTCTATATAACAGGTTAACAAAACAACTTGTTTTAAAATATATATAAAGTATAAACTTCCCATTGCTCATTTTTTAAATAAATATGACTTTAATTTTTTTTTTAATTTAAGGATAAAAAAATAAAAGATTTATTCTTTTCAAAAATTAAATTTGCTGACAGTGCAAAATGGAATATAAAAATGTATTAGTAAATTGTTAAGCTTTTAACCATTTAAAAACTATTGGTTAATACTATAAAATTTTCCAGATTATTAATCAACAGTAATAAAATTCTCCAATCTTTATCAATTTTTTTTAATTTTAGATTAAAAAAAGGATATTTTTAATACATTTCATTTTTTAAACTGTATAAACATCATACATGAAACAATGATTTTTTTCTAAACTCAGAAATATGATGTAAATAAAATAAAAATTCAGTTGGTCTTATTTTGAATTCTTGTTAACGAAAACCTGTTTTTGTTTGAATGCGTGTGCGTGAAAACATTTTAGTGACACTGATGACAACTTAGATCGTTATTTTTCTAAACAGGAGGCACGAAGTACTTGTCAAAATCATTTAAAAACTTTGACATCATTGTATGAAAAAATGAATTGCCTTCCTTGTATTTTTTCGAAAAAAAGAGGCTTGTTTTCTTGATTGCTAAGTCTGATATTTGACAGTTATTTCCCAAATAGTTTACATTGTCTGGCATGTGCTTATATTCTTTGGCCTTTTGAATCCTTAGAACTAAAATGCTTATTCCCTCTTGACATATTAAGACTGCTTAATAGTGATTTTTTTAAAATTGTCTGACATTTCTGGACATCATATAAAAATATTTAACATAAAGAAGCTTGTTTACTTGAAAGATGCTTAAAACAATTACATCAGTAAACTTTTAATTTTCAGAAAGGCTTTATTTTTTAAAAAAACGTTAAAACTAGAATAAAATATTTGCATATTTTCAACAATTTTAACCGTCAGTTCTGTGTTCTTTCAGAACAATTACAGCAATAATAAAGATTTATGTAGGACTTTTTTTTTTAATTTTAAGTTGAAACTTTTAATTTTGGAATTAAAAGCATTTAAATATTTAAGAATGAATGATGTAAAATGTCTCTCTTGGCATTGCAAAAAACTAGGGAATATATTTTAGCATATATACGTATAACACTTTTATAACTTCTGTCTATTATCATTATAATTCATTCTGGCTTAAAGAAATAAAAAGTGATGTAACTGTGTATTTAAGCATAAAATAGGAGTCTATATATAATCATGGTTAAATTTTATTTTTATATGAAAATCATAGTAATAGAAGTACAATATAATAATGAAATTTCAGACGCATAGGAAAAATAGGAACTATGCCTGCTGTAAAATTTCAATGTTTCAAAAAAATTGTAAAAATAATTTTAAATCAAACTAAAAATAGTGAAATAGATTGGATTTTTTTTTAAATATCAAACTTGACATTCTGCTCAAAATGATTTGTGATCAATTGTTTTCTTAACAAAACTATTCTTCACTCCAAACATGAGCACATTAAAATTCGAAGTGTGATTCTTGTCACTAAACTTTTTTCGTTGTTTTATCATATGAGAACACAACGTTGTTTTAGTTTGAGATTTCTTGAAACCTCGAAATGCGTAGGCAACAAATTGGCGACTTATCACTTTTGAGGCATCAAATTTTCGCTTTTAGAGTTATTAGAAAATAATACAGAAAGTTGTCACATTTGGTGGTATATCGCCAACTAAAGTTACAAGTTGATTTCAAAATAATTCCTTCTTTGAATTCTTCGAATTGCTTTCATCAGTTTAAGTCATTAACCAAATTAAATGAGTTTGACACAATCTCGAGACTATCAGTTTGCATATGCATCGTTTAAACTGGTTTGAAATAATCACGAGACTATCAGATTACGCGTGCGTCGATATTTAGAAAAACGAAGGGTCCACCCCCATCTCAAAATCAAAAATTTAAACTCGTGTGTGTGTGTGTGTGTGTGTGTGTGTGTGTGTGTGTGTGTG
>JAPMOQ010006408.1:207610-220871 GCA_026543055.1 Argiope trifasciata | reverse complement strand
TGTGTGTGTGTGTGTGTGTGTGTGTGTGTGTGTGTGTGTGCGCCTATATATAAAGAGAGTAAGGGATAGATACTGATAGAAAAGTCTCATGATTGCTTCAAACGGTTAAAACAGGTTAATTAGTTAAAATAGTTAAGACAAATAATGATTTAAAAAAATAATAATGTTCTCACATAAAATTTGCGCTCATAATTTTTTTTAATTTTTTATTTTTAATGTCTAATTAGAGAAAAAGCCTTATCCAGAAGCCTCTTAAAAATTATAACACAATAGGGCTCAAAAACCGTATAATGTTTAGTAAAAACTGAAAATAATAGAGTATTTTTTTAAAAAAAAGTATTAATTATCTACAGCCAGCCTATTGTAAAAGTTATGGTCCCAAGAAAGAAAAAGAATAGCCAACCAAAATCTCATTATCAGCGCTTTCTATTTTTAGATTAAACACTTGGATATCACGAGTAGGAAACAGGAGCTACAAATCAATACCTCAGTTCCATCAAAAAAGCAAAATCGCACAATTCTTGCAGTTGTACCGGAAATTTCCTGCGTTCAAATCGCTGACTGGAAGTATCTTCTCCCGCCGATCATTAGTTGAATTTTTATGGCCGGAAGAGCGATTAATATAGAAAAAGAAATATGCGTTCTGCGATTGCATTCTGCAGAGCTAATTTTTCATCCCCTTTCCAACCTTTTGCCTTTTTTTGTTAAATAGAAGGTCTTTATTAATGAATCTGGCTGCCTCTGACATTTGTTGTTTTCAATTAATTTATGGATGGCATAAATAAAGATGACATCCAGATTAGGTTGTTACATATGGTATTTTTATTGAGAATGGAATTTTAGGCATCATATTTTAAGTACATAGAATAAGTAATGGGTTTGATTCTTGCTTTAGTTGAGGTTAGTTTCTGTTTTGTATAACTCGATAAAAAAGATTGGATCTTTTCTCAAATACTTATATTGTTTTAAGTGCATATCATTGCTTCCCAGGTTAGTATATCTTCTCATAAGGAAGACAGTACTACTTAATAACTCTCATGCATCCTGAATAGATGTTGTCTCAATGATCTTCACTCTATGCTTAACGACCATTTCACTAATGACTATTTGTCTATGAATTTTGTGGACCTTGATTACAAAAACGGAAGTTCCAGAAATTGTTGTAATTTCAGTATTATATCGATTGGGGAAGATTATCCTTTCTTATAGATTCCTGCCCTGACACAGACACTATAAAAAGCAGAAAAATCAGTCATTTAAAGGAGTCAGTTGAGTTGAAAATCATATAGTTAAATTGAACGCTTTGTATTATCACTGGTTGTTTACTATTGTTATTTCTATGTCACTATTTATTACTACTGTTGTTTTATGTAAGATTCATCTGTATTTTACTACTGTGAATTCAAATCATCAAGTCTTTTTATCCATTACTGATCCTATTGGAATTTTAACCTAAAATCCCCATAGGAGACAGTTAAATTTGCGGTATTTCCCTTGACAATACTAATTTCCATTGTTTATTTCGCAACCACCTTAAAAATCATTAAACCACTCTCAAAATTTTTACATGTTAATATTTCCATGATTAATAATCTTATCTTCCATTTTCGCCAGGAATTAGCGTTTAAATACTAAGTCAATTATTCTAATATATTTGAATTTAACTCTTTTATTGCTCTAATCGCCTAATAAACATGACATATATTGTTTTGCTAATTTACTGCTTATACATCATTTAAAAATCCATTGAATATTTTAAGTGTTTGAATTATTTGCAATTTTGTTGTGACATATGGCACTTTACTAGCCGTCTGACAGTTGTCTGTCGGGGATTTAAGTCAAGTGAACATCTTCTGTTTTTTTAGTTGTACCAACCAAGGGTCAAGAGTACAGCTTAGCTACTTCATGCATGTTCGCTTACATATTCCTTTATTACAATGGGGCACATTCACACATCTCATAGGACACAGAAGAGCAACCATACCCAAACAAACCATACCCATAAACCAAACCAACCATACCCATACAAACCGATGTCCTGTGCCAGGACATCGACTTTTGCAATTTTAGAATTATGGTATCTTTGATTGATTTAATTGCCGTTTGTACGAAAGAAATACAATAAACCAATCCCTATATAAAATGAGAATATTGATTAATGGTTTAAAACATCTAAAATTTATTTTAATTTACTTAAGTCTTATCATATTAATTTTTAAAATACATTAATTTAATGTCGTATTGACAGAAATTTAGTATTTTTTTAATTTTATGAGTTAAAATTAGTAATTTCGCAGCATGCTTTGTACTCAATAAATGTTTTAAGTAATTCGACACTTTTAAAGAAATGATTTTGACATATCTTTTAAAATTCTATAATAGTGTTTTATTTCCTTAATTGAAAAAATAGAGTATAAAAACTGATATCCTAAATGAAAATTTGCTCTAAAAATGAAAAGCAATACAAATATTTACATAACAATATATGTTCTCTTAACTTTCGACTAAAATATCAGAGCAAAGGGAACAGAAAATAATTTGAAAAAATTGCTTTATTTAATAAACCATTTTCATAAAAATGTAATTCAAAAAATATTCCTTGACAACAAGTAAATCGTATTTAACTAAACTGTAAATAACACAATAAAGCGTGTCGTAAACAATTGTTAATCTATGGCATTATACTAGTTTGCTTCGACGCAATGTTTTTAAGTTTTCAGCAAATATAAATGATAAATTGAAAATAAAATGCTTCATTTCCATCAAACCTCAAGAAATATATTATAATTCTAGAGGCAATATCATTTAATACGAGACATACTCTAAAATGCTTGAAAACTTGCTTTAATGTTCCATAATAGATTATAACTTCAAAAAAAATTTATTTTGCAAATTGACTGAATTAAACTTTTAACATCAAATGTACTAATCAGTGAACTCAAGAAGACTACTTATTTTCTAAGTTTTTCTACAAGACTAAAAAACGCGGTTCATTCTAAAAGTTAACTAATTCGTTAACAAAAGTAATTTGCTCAAGTTCCGTAAAGAGAAGCACTTATCTTTCAGCTCAATCTACACAAATATTTGAAGAGCAAATTTAAAAACGTATGGATCGTATTTACAGATGTAATTTAACTGGAAAGTTCTGGAAATTATTCAACCATTGATGATTAGGGTGCAAGTTTTTGCATGTTTACAGAATTTCTTGGTGACACTTACACACAAATAAACTAATAAATTGTTATGCAAAATTTCACTCTTCGGTCTGTTTTTTCTTTATTTATTCTTCTGATATAGCAGTTGAAGATTTTTTTTCCAGAATTTAAATAGAATTATCGGTAGACTGCTGAATAAATTTTGGGACTACTTTAGATAAAATACATTGATGGAAAAAAAAATCCCAACACTAGGAAGGAGCTGTGCTAGATAAACGAAATTTGGTAGGCGTGTTTATACATCTGAAAGATGACGTCGATTCAAATTTCGAGCTACGCGCGTAAGTGTGGCGCTAATAGCGACACTATGAGCATGCAAATGAGGTTTGCTTTAAATAAGCGCTGTAAGCTTCGTGATCGTTATTTACAGTTGAGATTTGCCGTAGTGGGTTAATGTTAGTCAAGGATGCCTCTGAGAAGACGAAGAAGCCATTATCAACAGCTCACTGAGTTTGAACGAGGTCGTGTTGTAGGGCTACGAGAAGATGGGTTTTCTTTCCGCGATATTGCTGAAAGATTTGGCAGGAATGTATCCACTGTGCATGAGTATTGGCGGCAGTGGTCAAGGGAAGGTACTGCCTCAAGTACCAGGTTCCGGGCGGCCACGTGGTACTACTGAGAGGGAAGACCGTCGTATTCGGCGTATGGCTGTGGCTAATCGTACTGCGTCTGCAGCTGAAATTCGAGATGCAGTTGGCACCACAGTGACACAACGAACTGTTACAAATCGGTTACTTCAAGGAAAGATCCGAGCCAGACAACCTGTACAGTGCATTCGACTGACTCCAAACCACTGCCGTTTGCGACGTGAGTGGTGTCAAACTAGAGCTCATTGGAGGACGGAGTGGAGATCTGTTGTGTTTTCTGATGAAAGCCGGTTCTGCCTTGGTCGCAGTGATAGCCGTTTGTTGGTTAGAAGGAGGCCAGGTGAACGCCTGCTAGTGAGCTGTCTGCAGCCTAGACACCAAAGCCTACTCCTGGAGTTATGGTTTGGGGAGCAATTTCGTATGACAGCAGGAGCACTCTCGTGGTTATCCCCCGCACCCTGACTGCAAATTTGTACGTCAGTCTAGTGATACAACCTGTTGTGCTGCCATTCATGAACAGCATTCAAGGGGGTGTTTTCCAACAGGATAACGCTCGCCCTCATACCGCTGTTGTAACCCAACATGCTCTACAGAGTGTCGACATGTTGCCTTGGCCTGCTAGATCACCAGATCTTTCTCCAATCGAGCACGTATGGGACATCATCGGACGACAACTCCAGCGTCATCCACAACCAACATTAACCGTCCCTGCATTGACCGCCCAAGTGCAACAGGCATGGAACTCCATCCCACAAACTGATATCCGACACCTGTACGACACAATGCATGCACATTTGCATGCTTGCATTCAAAATTCTGGCGGTTACACCGGTTACTAATGTACCATCATTTCATATTTGAAATGGCTCTTCTCGCCAATCCTCTACCTGCGATCTTGAAACTTTAATCAATTAAATATGTCACCTAGACAAATGTATTCCTAAAATTTCATTACTGTACAATAATTTTTTCTTGGTGTTGGGATTTTTTTTTTCCATCAGTGTAACATATTTCAGTTAAATAAAGCTCCATTTAATTCAAAACAGTTGGAACCAATATATAATCGAATAGACGATATAACGAAAATAGATGAACAATGAATAACGCAAAATTAACAAAATATATCTTAATGAATATGTACAAAAATGTAATTTCACTGGGAACCTCGAACAGAAATAAAAATAAATTCTTTATGAGTGAGTTATACTGATTATTCCTAATAGCGTAAGATATTTAATGATAACTTAATAGAGTTATCAGATTGTGAATGTACAAGGGGTATTCAAATAAAAAAGTACGAAACAAAACTGTGTGTATAAATGAAGACTTTATTCAAAGTGTAAACCATAGGCTTGAATACAACAATCCCGTTAAAGAGTCTAAGGATTCCTTGTTCTCGGAATCTCTGTGGCCGTGATGAAACACAGTCCTTCACAGAGTCCTTGAGTTTGACGTTAGAGATGAAGAGCTTTCCATCTCTAACGTTTCAGAAAAATTTTCTATTGCTTATATAAGTCAATATATATAATTATTTAATAACAATAGTACAATAAATTATAAATGCGTTTTGCATTCAGTATTCACCAAATTTGAATCTGATTGATTTATAGCTGCCTTTATTAGATTAGCCGTTTAAATTAGGTTCCTCATTCTTCTTGATTTCATCATTTCCTTGAAATTCGCCCCCTTCTTTACTCTAATTTCGTTTTATATCAAAATGCAATATTCAGATATCTCAAGTAACATAAATATCGTAACAACATTATTTGTTTCTTTCTTTGTAGTATAATATAATTCAGAAAAATGCCAATGCTTAAAAGGAGCCTTGTCAAAACATTTATGTTCAACTTTCGGGAAAATCAATATTGCCAATGGGAACAATTATTTGATTTTTTAGAAAGCCTTTTATGAGTTGTTGTAAAAATTAAATGTTAATAATAAAAATCAACATACAATTTCACTGCTTCATCAGTATCAATCTAAAACCTTTTCAGCAATATATTATTCATTTATTATATCTTCTAAAATTACTTTCAACTATTTAATTGACTTCACATTTACTCCGACACAGACAGTTTCCAAATCTGAAAAGTAACTTCTAATTGCATTCTAAAGATTCGTTTTTCCAAAACTTTATCTCAGAACATCAATAAGCAAAATTAATTCGTCTCTAGAGCTTCTTTTTATTCACTTCTTACTGCCATATTTAATATTTTTTTATTTTTAATATATATTTTTTAATATTTTGTAATTTTATAGGATGAACGAGTAACTGATGCAAAAATTATTTGAGGTGTGTGCACAAAGTTGAGAGATAAAATGCCAAATAATCTGATATTTTCCTTAAAATTATTTTCTAGTGTATTTAATTCTCTTGATTATGCCCAAAGATGTACCATTTTTGCGTTACTCCCGTTGCAATATTACAGCTTAGTCTACAGTTTAATCACTGTCAATTACAAAGTGTATTTAATCTTTTGTTTTATTATCAGTAACACAGAGAGTATTGAAAAATTGATAACTTTAATACTTTTGTTTTATAGCCACAATTATGATTGGATGCATTGTTAATAAATAACTAAATACAAAGCATTTTATTTTTTTTTGTATTTAAACAAGATTTTGAATGTATTTGTAATTTTAATTATAATTGTCTTTATTTTTTTAGCTCTGTTCTCGTGTCTTTTTTATGTATTTTCTGTGTTGTCTAAATGTTTTTTATTATAATTTAAATGTATGACATCGTATCTGACAACAAATTTAATATTCAGTTTGTGTTATAATCTTGGCAATGGCTGTTATGTTACTATTTATTGGCTTGAGCCGCACTCTATAGCAGGCGTTCTCTAAAACTTTTATGAAAAATGGAAATTAAACGCTTTTTACTTTTAGAAGCTTTTAATTTGATATGTAACGATCACAAAATAAAAAGATTCATTTTATCAACAAAAAAATCATCTCTATTTTTAGAAGAAATACTACGTCTAATAATTTAAATTGCTTGTTTTTATTCTATAAACATTAATTTTTTAAATATAGTATAAGCATATATGATTATTAACGGAAAACCATTTCGCATTAATATGTTCTGCCCATAATTGCTTATTTGGAAAAATCCATACGTTATTTCGCTTTGGTGTTCACTCATGGATAAGCCACTAGTAACCACTTTTTTATTTTTTATTTTCTCTGATATCCATAATTATATTCTGTAGAAATCAAGAATTTCTAAGATGTTTGATATAGTCCTAGATGTTTCATTATTTTTCCTGAATAACAAAGTTATTGTATAATATTTCGTCTTATACTTGCCCAACCGTGCATAATCATTAATTGTTAAACGATATTATTTACTACTATACAAATTTGGTTTCACTTCATTCATTTTAGAGCCGTGTGTTGGAAAAGTCTTGAAAAACTGTACCATTAAATGTATCAATTTTCGTTTAATAGACGTTTAATTGGAGCAAATTGTTCTGTATACTATTATTTGTTATTATCAAAGATAATCTATTGTGGTCAAAACATCGCTCATCTTTTTTGGTAAATACAATAAGTGATAGCTATTTATTTTTAAAAAATATTTTCAGGGACTATATAAAAAATTATAAGATGCTTTTTTTGGAAAAATAAAAAATTTTATTTGTCAGTCCCTATCGGAGAGAACCAATATTATTGTGGCAATTTCTAATCTGTTAAAACTGTATACAAATCTGAAAAGAAAAATTATGTAAAGGCTAATAATAATTTTTACTCAATGCATGAAATAAAATAGCTCAGTTCAAGCCATTTATTTATATTTAATTATTTTTTAATTAAAGAAAAAAATTCTTAACTGAATAGATAATGCATCTCCATCAGATATCGCCATGTTTTTGAAGTTTGATTGGTCTTAATATTTCTGACCCATATATGAAACGCTGCATGATAAAAATAATTCTAGCTTTGTTAAGCATTCAGCAGAAAAATATTCAGAAGTTGGCATTTACATTCCTCTATACAAAAGAAATTTTCAAAGAATTGAGCAACAAAACAGTTTAATTCAGTAAGAAGTCACGTATAGAAAGTCAGGGAATAATTTTTAAATAAGCAAAAAATGCTTCAAAGAGTTTTGAAGTACAGAGTAAGACAAATCATAATTGACAGCAATATGCTGTCGTATTTTCCCAACTTTTTCTGCTGTAAATTTAATATTAAACAATAAATCAGAAGGAAGAGTACCAGATTTTAACAGGATAAATAAATCCTCTAAATCTTTTCGTTTTCAATGAGAGGAAAAGCATATATTACCGTTAAAATAATTTTGATATATTAAGAATTAAAAACACTAATGCTGCAGTAATATTTAATCGTTACAGAGCAAATCCGCTGTTAAACATTTCAATCACTTTAGATATTTTCAAGAACTATAGAAGGAAATAATGACTCACAAACCTAGCTATCAGTTTTTTAGTGTCAGAATTTCTTATCAATTTTAATTAGTAATGCGATGGTCATTTCTTATTTTATAAGCTTTTTTCTACAAATTCAAAAATTCTCTAGCTTATTCAAAAAACTAATGAATTCTTCAACAGAAGTAATCTACTCAAATTCCGTAAAACAACGCTTGAACTGAAACACTTTATTTTCTACAAAAATATTTGAGGAGGAACTTTAAAAATGTATTGTGCATACTTATAAATGTAGCTTAACTTTGGCTATTTTTAAAATAATTCAACCCTATTGATATTGAGCGCTTAGTTTTTAACATTTAGAGAATTTCTATGTTATGCAAATATAAGAATAACAACGTTTTAAAGTTTTTTTAACTTTTCAGGTATTTTATTAACTAAAGAAGAATAAATATTGATAATTTCAATACGCTCTGGTTTCTTCTTTTCCAACGTCATTTCCTAAGAAAATGAAAAAGGAAAGAATATTTTTTCCACGGAGCTTTATTTGTCTTTTAAACTAAATTTAGACTCGTTCAAATTTAAATTTAGGGACATTCTGTCTAGATCAGATATATAGTGGTAAGATCTTTAATGCATTTATATCTTTCAAACAATTTCTAAAAATATAATTTGGGCAAAAAAAAGTATTCATGAAACCAACTGTTGGAAATACGATTAAAAAATGCCGCGATAACATAGTTACTGAGATATCAAACCATTTAAATGCTTTAATAGCAAATTTTTATAGCTATTTTAATGAAGAGGTAAAAAAAATTCCAAGACAAAAACTTGATTTCGTATCACCACAAGGGACTCAAAATAACCGGCATCATAAAGACGCAAGACTATTGGTATATCGTAGTTTAGTATTAGCGATTATCTATTTGGTATCGTTTTAGCGATTATCTATTTGGTAATAATCAAACCTCTTACTACGCCCAATTAAACTTTGTTTGACGAGTATTTTTTTTTTTTATTTAAAATCTATTTTCTGACTGAATAGCTTTTGGTGAACTTTATTCAGAGCATTTCTAATAATATTTTTCAGCTTCTTGGATTAGTGAAGCTTTGAATTGAGTGTATGCGTAAAAACGATCAATAAATTATTCTGAAGCAATAGTAGTTAAAATGCGAACTGTTGTCATTCGACAATTCGTAAAAAGAGTTATTTCTATGCAAATGTCTGTTAACATTTATATAGAAAAATAGATAATTGAGTTTTATTCTTGATAAATTAATAGAATTCTGTTTATACTAAGATCTTGAAGATACTACTTTCTTTTATATCTCCATATCTTTCTGAAATTTAATTTTCAACAATTGTGGGAATTAAATGAAGTATCGAAACAAACTGCAAGTATTCTAATATTTTAAAATAGATGGTATGATATAAATTTTATTTCAATCATTAAAAGCATCCGAATACGATCACATCATTTCTTATTGAAAATATATTTCTTAATAATTTTTTTTCTAAAACAAAACTTTATATTCTAAACAACTCCCTATAGGAGAGAACATTTACCCTTTCTGAAAAAAAAATTACACCTATGGTGAAGTGATCACAAAATATGATACACGTGCTAACATATGATGCAAATATAATATATAAAAGTTTATACACATATGATTGTCTCTTATTCAGATCAGCTAATTGTTTGATTGTCATGTTCTTCACATGTTTTTTTTAATATCAAACTTAGTTCAGAAAATTTATTTTCTGGTATAAAAAATATTTTATATTGCTATGCACGGAAAAATGAAGATTGTGAGAAAAAAAATTGTATGGATTAATCATCATTTTTCTATACGTGTAACATAGATAGTTTAAAAATAAACGATCTGCAGTGGTCAGAAATATTTAATGATTTCTATTAGACGCCAAGTTCGAGAAGTATCTCAAATATAGTTATTATCAATTTAAAATGGAATAAGGTACTAATAAGATTAATTCAGTGTATTTCTTTTGTTTAGCAATATGTGATTATGTTCAAGATGAAATTTTTGAAAAAAGTTCAAAAATTGTTCGATTTTTGAATATTTGCATACACAAGATTGTTAAAACGTCTATGAATCCGAAATATACCAATTAATTAAAGGTAAAGGGCATTTTTGGGCTGAAAAGAGGTATAAAGCCAAAATCATTGTGTTTAGGGGTTTATCAAATTATTTGCTTAAAATTTTTCAGATAGCTTAAGGAATATATTATCTTGTTCCTGATCTAAAAAAAAGGCTGCATTTCTATCCATTATTTAAATATTAACGTTCGAGTAAAAATTAACATGAAATTTTTAATTTTCTTCACATTGCATCAAAACAATTATAAAATATTTCTCAACGAATAAAACTTTTTCTCTTGCTTATTCTTATTCTTAAACTAACCTATTCTCTTGCTCTGGACATTCAGAACATATTAAGAAATCCTTATTCTAAATTTGAACAAAACATATATACCTTGGATTTGGATTTATCGAGTTTTTCATTAGAAAATTCTATTCATATTCAGTATTTGAGGAAATAGCATCCAAAGATATAAAACAGTTTAAAACATATGTAAATACAAATATAAAAATCAGTGTAAAATGAAAAATAATTTGTTATTTCTATTTTAACAATTTTTGCCCAATGCAAAAATTGTTAATTCTTAAGCTGTCTTGAAACATTATATATTTAATCCCTCGTCATGAAAATAATTTGTCTTTTTTCTCAATTCCTTCTGACTGCCAAAAGATCCAATACCCCACCCCTCTCCCACCCAAAAAAGAAGAGAAAAAAAAAGACATTTTAAAAGAATTTACATCAGTATTAGGCAAAGATAATAAATGAAAAATCTAAATCAAAATTAAGCAGTAAAATCAGTTTTAATCACTGACCGAGGAGGGGAGATTTTTTCCCCCTCTCTTCATTCAACTTAACTCCCAGATTGGAATGTTTTTCAAAAGAACATTTCTTTTCGGTAACCAAGAAGAAGAAGAAAAAACTAGCCGAAGGAAAAAAAAATGCTTTTTTTTTCACTGAAGATGTCAAAACTATGCAAAAAATGTGAAAGAAAGTAAAGATTTTTCTTTAATCAAAGAAAACTTTCGGGAAATTAAAATTCAATTTCTTATGGAATGAGCCGCTATTGATTTCTTAACAAAAACTAACAAAAAAAGGTTCTAAGCTGATCGAATCGGGTTTCTCATCTAAGTTTAAAAGATTTTTTTCTTTGGTGATTACAAACTTTTTATAAGTTCGATTAAAGAACTTGATTTTAACTTTTCGTATTAATATCTCTTTTTCAGTTCTTAATCTTAGGATAGGCTTAACAATAGTCGTATGACTACTATTTTTATATTTTATTCCAATTTTTTTTTCTTTTGCATTAATTACGATTTTAGAAAGCATTTATTGTAAAATTAAATTCTACATTCTTTTATTTTGGAGTTACAGCAATAAAAGGTAATTTTTTTATTTATTTATTAATATATGGGCATAACAGAAACTGTATTTCAGGATAATTGAAGTTAGTAGAATCATTAAAAAAAGAGGATAAACAATTAATAGAAAAATAAACATATTACATATGTAGAATAATTAACATATATCATTAATGAACCCTAAATTCTCTAAATAATTTTAAAGCTTACGAATAATAAAGCTTTTTTTGTTTTAATAATTCCATGCGATAATGGTAAAAACCTTTTCCTGACAGATTCTTAACTCACACTTTAATCCATTTATTAGACCGTTCAGGACCGATGAAAGGAGAAATGCGCACTCTTCCAAGCCCTTCACTCTCCGAAAATTGTCGTCATTGAGAAACCTGCTGACTAACTGTCAGCAATTTTAAGCCGAAATTTTTACGTCTCTTGTTTTTCAGTAGAGCCATCTAGGGTAAAAGCACGACATAGCTAGAACCCTTTTTGCTGGTGGAATTCATTCATCCACAGATCGTGATTTAGGCCTGAACCTGAGAACTATTACCTCTGATCCAGTATACCCAGTGGTATTGCTCTTGACATGGGGGACTTTGTAATAGTGACAGATTTATGTATTCGCCAGACCATTGCTAACGGTTTATTTCCAAACTATCCATATTCAAACTATCGTCCTGGCTTAGGGGTAGCGCATCTTAACTGTGGCTCTGATGGCCCGGGTTCGAATCCTGTTTCGGGCATGGTTGTTCTGTATTCCATCTGTGAGATGTGTGAATGTATCCCGCAATAAAAAGAAGTTGTGCTAGCGAATATGTATGTGTTTCATCTTCATTTGAGCTAGAAATCAGACTTCTGCCTTTGGGTGCTCAGGGGTCTTTTTCATCAGAAGCTACTGCATTCCTTTCCATGGAAGCAGGAACACGACATCATCACCATATTTTTTTAACAAATTTTGTCATTTTTATGCAATGCATTCAATTGATATAATGAAAAATATCACCATTGTTATTATAAATATGATGATGATTACAAGTTATTTATATTTATTAATATTATAAATATGATGATGATATAATGAGCAATACAAAATCAAAAATGATCAATACAGCTTTTGTAAATTTATGATGACATCAATTGCCTCATATAATGTTTTTAACATTCAATATCGTGACATGCGTTTGAAAATTCCACGTTAATTTCTTAAATTTTATAAAATGTGCAGATATATGATAAAATATAATTCGTAAATATGAATTTCATTGTGTTACAATCAAATTTAAACCCATTTCCTTATTTTTACAAAACAAAGTCCGTGATTCGTCATCAAAGCTGAAAACAAAGAAAAAATCGTTCTGTTTATATTTTTATAATGGCCACCTTCGGCAACCAACTATTTTTCCAGGATTAAGCGGGAAAGGGGAGAGGAGATTTCCAATTAAATATTTAATGTAACTTCTTCTTAACACATTAAAGGCGGTTCATCTTGATGAAAGTATGCTAGGTAACACGATCAAATCGTAGTACTGTAACCGTAACTGTACCTCGGCCCTCTATCGGCCGTTACCATGAACAATCAGTTCATGCCTTGGAAGCGGACGTAAAGCATG